>PVKA01003527.1:0-76945 GCA_004027165.1 Ctenomys sociabilis
CTCTCTCTCTCTCTCTCTCTCTCCCCCCCTTCCTTTCTCCCTCCTTTAGCTATTGGAATTTATATTCTGTCTTCCAAATATGGAGCTCCTTCTGGGACCAGAAGGCAAGACCTTCCCTGGGCCTGTGTGGTACTGTACTGAGGGCCATTAGCTTCTTCCTGCTTGTTCAGCTCCACTTTCTGTCGCCCCAAGAGCTGTAGAAGCTGAACGCTGGAGTCCGGGTTCTCAGGAATAGCTGCATAGCTGTCCCTTCATGCGCAGCCAAACTTCAGAGGAAATGAGCTTGCCAGGTGCTTGGAAAGTGTGTCTACTTTACAGGAAATATGAAATACCAGAATATAGTCTCCATCAAGGACAAGTATAGTACAACTGCAGACCTGTAAAAATGAAATCACTTGATTAGCTTGATAGGAAACAATAGCAATTAGAAAGAAGAATAAGAAAACATAAAAAGAACCCAGAATAATATTAAACAGGAAAAATATAACACTGACATTTTTAAAAATGTAGATGACAGGTTGAATGAGTATAATTGAAAAACCAGTTACTTCACTGTAACACTGTTCCCAGCAGAGATCTAACAGAGAAGGAAAGATAAGTAAAGGAATATGAGTTTTAAATTTGAAGACATGTTAAAGACAAAGGTAAACACGCTAATGTTTGGAAAGTAGAGATCGAAGAAAGAGAAGCTTTGAAATAATACTCTGTTGAAACTAAAAACCAACTTAAAACATTGTAAACAGAGAGTTTTAAGGAATGTCAGAGAGAATAGAGAAGATCTACACTTAGAATAAATGGTGTGTAAGAACGTTGTGTACCTGAGAGAAAAATTCAAAAGCTCGCTGAGGGAAAGAATGAGAATGAAATGAGCGTTCTTCAAGTCAGTGGTAGATGCCAGCAAACAAGACTTGAAAACTTAGATGCCTCCATTCGTGGAGGTTTTCACTCAGCTCGGGAGCCTGGTACAAGCACTCCTCAAAGGCGCTGTGGCGGCACGTGTCTGCAATCCCTGCACTCAGTGAGGCTGAGCAAGGAGGGCTGCAGGCCCAGGCCACTGTGGGCAGTCTAGTGAGGCCAACTCAAAATAAGGAAAATAAAATAAAGCAAAAGGGCGAGGAGGGAGCTGATTGCAAAGCACCCTGTGTTCAATCCTGGTACTGCAAACCCAAATAGTTCTGTCTATATAGTGTCAGAAACTCTGTTAGGAACTCAGAACTGATTAGATTACATGGATTTTTAACATATTAAAAGACAAAGTTTTAGGAATTCTCAAGTTGTATGAAATAAGGGCAATTAGATACCTTAATAGGGTTTTTATTTTACTTCCAAAATGAAAGGTAAAGTAGAAGGGGAAGTAAAAATCCAGATTTGGCCCTGCCCAATACAATGTGAGTTAGTCACTTGGCAGCAAGCTATGTCCAGTTAAAGCTACAATCCGTGCAACGTGCAAGTCAGATTTTGAAAACTTGTGGAAAAAAGTCAAATGTCTCGTGTTACATGCATGTTGAAATGATAGACTGAATATAGTAGAATACTATCTATATAATGTTTAATAAATATATTTAATATATTGTATTATATTTATTCATTTATAGTGGGTGACGTTTTGATAGACTCATTACAACTTGAAAATATTATAAGATGCAACATAGACCCAACACACCACACCTACACTCCCCTAGCTGATTGTGCTCCAAAACCCGGCAGCACGGAGCACTGCGGACTGTCATCCTCCTCAATGCTGGGAGCTATGTGTGCTGCCATGAGCAGCAGCACTTGAAAGTATTGCACCACGTATTCACAGGTAGCTAAAGAGCACATCCAAAAATCAAAAGGGGCTTCTGTTTCACAGCTATTGCTTTATACGCCATGCCCGGGTCCCTGAAACTAGGCCATGACGGCACACACCTGTAATCCTAGTGTTGGTGGGTTGAGACAGGAAGATCACTGTGAGTCTGAGCTGTGTAGTGAGACCCTGTACCAAATAGACAATAAGATTTTTTTTCTGTATTTAGGACAAAGTCTACAGGGTCTCACTATGTAGATTAGACTCGGCGATTCTCCTTTTTTCAGCCTCCCAAGTGCTGGGATTGTAGGCAGGCACCACCACACACAGTCTCAACCTCCATCTCAGTGTGCCCTGCAGGCGGGACTGGCACAGTATGCAGGGGATCAAACCCAGGCTGCTGCATTCTGCCTAAGCAGACGCCTTAGTCTGTGAGCTATCAGTCTGGCCAGGTTTTTTTTTTTTTTTTAAAGAAATTTTGAGCATACACTAAAATAGGTTCAAAATACATGAAGGAAAAAGTGATAGAGCTACAGGGGAAACTCACACCAGAGGGCAGATGTTAACAACGCATCTAACAATAATTGACAGGTCTTGACCTGCCTGCAACAGGATTAAAGAAAGTCAAGCAATATAAGTAAGAAGTCTGACCTAGTAGCCTTCTAAGATTTTTCTCAGACATACACAAAATAAGGAAAACAAAGGTCATGTATATTTGGCCATATGAAGGCCTCAATGAATTTCAATATTATGTTATCATGCAGATTATAATTATCATTAATTTAATAGTTAATACCCAAAAGACAAATTTTAAAAATAGCTGTGTAAGTAGAAATGTAAAACATTGATAACTCTGTCATGGATTGGCTCACTTACTTTTCTCTTGTTGCTGTGAGAAAATACCCAATATCCACAATTAAGGAAGGAAAGGTTTATTTAGCTTATATTTTGTGAAGGTTTCAGTCCATACTCACGTGGCTCCCAGGCAGAGTGACACGTGGCAGAGGGCAGCAGTTCATCACACTGGCAAGCAGCAAAGATCAAAGAGAGAGGCAGTGGCTATGGCAGCTAGCTGTCCTCTCTCCTGGGTACATTGTAGTGCAGATTATCTGCCCCAGGGCGGGTGTAGCACTCCCATAATCCCAACATTGGATCGTGAACTAATCACAAACTCCTGAAGCCATCCCATGACTGCATGAGGTTTTGGGGGGGGGGCAACTAGACAAAATCATAACAAGGACTATGGCAAAAGTTATAAAAAATGGATAATTTTAACTAAGTAAAATTTCACCATGTAAAAAACTTACAGGATTTGCAAAAGTGGTACTTCAAAAAGTTTACAGCCATAAATATTATAAAGGAGTGAAAGGAACTCTCAAATGAGTAAGCACACTTTCTAGCCTGGAAAATGAAAGAAAAAGAATAATCAAATAAACATACAAGACAGAGACATGATAGCATACAGCAAGTTGTGATGGAGATCAACAGAGTCAGAAGTTCTTACAAATATTTGCTATTAAAATAGACAACCGTTTGGTGAAGTTAAATATAAAGAATAAAATAAACAAAGTGCTATGATGACAAGTACATATAAATGAAGCTGATATCTTAAGGATATAAGGATCTTATTTATACTACTACACCTTGCTTTCTTCAAACTTAGATCAATTAGACAAATTGGTATGAAAAATATGCCTCACTATACAGTTCATTCAGGATCAGTAGACTTCTGAGGTGGGATTCCTGTTGTGCACAATAAATAAACAAACAAACAAACAAACAAGTTAAATAAAATGTCTAAATTGACAAAAACGTTAGGGAACTTTTCAGAAAAAAAGAATAGACATATGGTCTGCAGACAAATTTATAGGACAGATCAATCTAATATTGCCTGTTCTTTCTGTAAATAAAGAAGTAAAAGAAATATTCTCCAATTCATTTTAAAATAATGCACTCCTATTTTAGCAAAATCGGACAACATGTAGGAAAAGAAAAGCTAGAATAAGAACTACTGGTTTGTTTCATATTGGGACATGGAAACCAAATCCTCAAACAGTGTTACACATCAGCAAGGTATGTCCTGAGATATATTTGAGAAAGAGAACAAGTCCACACTGTCACACTGTGAGCTGGAGTTTGTGTTGATTGGTAAATAAGTATTTATTATAAGAAAATTCATGAGGTTGGTACAGGAGTCTCTGTTTACCCGTGTATTCACTTCTGGAAGCTTTAGTTACCTGAGGCCTCAAATTATTAAGTGCCACAAATTTGTGTGTTATAAATTTCAGGTTCTGGGTAGCATAAAGCAATCAGTCCTGAGCAGGCCCCCTGCAGCTGTCAGGTTGTGTGTGGAGCTGCCACAGTGCCGGAGCTAGGGGACCCTCTCTTCACTTACTACCAGCCCTTGAGCGCAAGAGAAGGGGTGACGACAGCGAGGATGTGCCAGAGAGGAACCGTGCAGGGTTCGCTGTCAGTAAAAAGAGTGGAGATGCAATCAAAGGCAGAGAGTGAGAGAGAGAGAGCATATGTCTGTTGTTAAATTGTACTTTATTAATAGCTATTTTTGTTAATCACTTCCTGTGCTGACTTTTTAAATAAAATCTATGATAAATATATATGTACTAAAGCTGGCTTTTGAATCTGTGGGTTCCATAGCCATAAGTTCAACCAGTCCTAATAAAAAATATTCAAAAAATTAAATCTGTATGAACCATACATAAATATTTTTCAGTTTTAATTACTTTAGTAGAATATAACAAATATCTAGATCACATTTAGATTGTATAAGGTATTACAAGTAATCCAAAAATGACTTCCTTAAATACAATGGCAAGATGTGAATAGATTATGTGTTAGTTTTTAGAGGACTTGGGCATTCACACGGTTTGGGACCACGTTGGGGGAAGCTTTCCACCAGCTCCCCACCAATGCTAGGATAGAATAGAGTGTCTGTTTGGCCCACTGTCTGTGGTTTTCAGGCACGCAGTGTGGATCCGGAGGGACTGCTACACCATGGCCGCTGACAGAAGGCCAAAGCACAGTGCTCAGGTCATCTGTGTAAGAAACATTTAACAGCATTCAATCCCTCTGATAAGCCAGGTGTAAGGGAGTATATGAGACAGGATTTTCCACAGAGACAAACGCCACAGAATATGTGCATATCCAATTGTACATTTGTATAATACGCATGACTTATTGTAAGGAAGTGGCTCACAGAGTTTTGGAGATCTTGGTGGAGCCAGCAGCTTTAGAAGCAGAACTAGCTCTCGCTGCACGGAAGTTGGAAGGCCACCTCCTGGGGAGGTTTCTCCTGCATGCAGAGGCTGGTGTTTCACTCTGCAGATTGGAAGAATCAGCTCGTGTGATGGTGGGCAGTCTAGTTACCCACATACCACCATTTGAAATGTGAATTGCACCCCTAAGACCCTTGCAGAAGCACCAGGATGATGTCTAACCAGATATCCAGGATTGCTGAGGCCAGGTGGAGGCAGAACAGTTGCCATCACAAGGAGCAGCTGCGTTAGTTCTATTATTTATTTATTTTAAAAATAATTTTATTGAGAAACAAATAGCAATGAGATAGTTTCAAAACCGATTAGTAGGACAGTTTGTCTCAGCAACAAACATATAATTAATATACTGCATATTGTTGTCTTAGTGGTTATTCATTGTACAAGATGTAGACATGATATCCTATCCATGAGCACTATTAGAATAAATCTTTCTATTCATTAATAGAATATAGCTGTGTATCTATCCTATTTTGAACATACAGATACAAAATGTTTGTTCATTTGTATCCCCCTTTTTGTTTAGTTTTGTCAGAGAAGGGTATTCCATTGTCATTTAAATATTATAGATGCATGAATTCAGAGAAATATTGTTGGTTTCATTTTTGTTGCTGAGACAAAATACTCAACACTCAGAGTTCAAGGAGGAAAAGTTTATTTCATCTCCCTGTGTGTGGAGGTTTGGGTCCATTGTCAGCTGGCTCTGAAGCAGGGTGGCTTCGTAACCTGGTAGGCAGGAGGCAGCCAGCACTGAAAGAGCCAACAGCCAGTATGACAGGGGCCTGCTTCTGTCCCTTATATTCACAGGGCGGCTTTCTACTATCCATACCCAGAGCTACACCAAACCAATCAGTACACTAATTCCATAGCCATACACTATTAATCCCAGCAACACACACTCTAGCCTTGGCTACTCCTGAAAAGCTCCACCTATTCCCACAGGAGGCTTTGAGGATAGCTTTAGATGTATGCTATAGCAGTAGGCCAGATATACGACTGACAGACAAAAAGACGGCAAACGTGGCCGCACCAAATGGAGATGATTTGAAGTGTTTTGTTTAAAATTCTGTTCGAATCAAGACATTTACTGCTCGTAATATGTTCCAAATTATATTGAGAATCCCAATGAAACAGGAATTGAGAAATTAGAGACATAAATTATACATGAAGATATTCATGCAGAGGACAAAGCCATTTACATAGAAAAGCCAAAATAATCTTTAAGTAAATAAGAAATATATGTGCATGGAGCAGGACATTAGAAAAATAGCTCTCTGTAAGTGTAGAAAACCAAAAGGGCGGCTGCTCATTTTTATACCAGTCATTTACAAGTAGAGAAAACATCATGGAGAAGATGTCATTTACAATAGTGTGAACAGAACAAACACCGACAAACATCTCCAGTACATTTCAGTCCTAGTGATTCATCATGGCTGAGGCAGAGTACTCACCACCCAAGTTAGAGGAGGAAAGGTTTATTTCAGCTCACTGTGTGTAGAGGTTTCATTTGGCTCCAAAGCATGGTCATGTGCAGAAAAGGTTGCCCAGAGGAAAAGCAGTCTAAGGTGCTGTAGGCAGAAGACAGCATGCAGCAAGCAATGAGGAAAGCCTCCCTTCCCCTTTGTATTCCATCCAAGCTTTTTCGATGGTTCCACTCATGCCCAGGGCAGGGCTCCTGTGAACATTCTGGATGAGCCACCTCATCCAGAATTACACAAGGCAACTGATGGACTGGCTGAGCTCTACACACCCCCAATACCAGCATCTCACAGCCTAGATCCAGCCAAGTCCAAAACCACCTACTAGCCCATGAGGCTTTGATGCGTCATCTAGATATAAGCCATAAGGCTTTACAAGGTGTCTATAGAGGGCCAGTCAGATAGCTTAGTGGATCAAGCAGCTGCTAGGAAAGAGCAGGGGCTGGATTCAATCCCCAGCACCACACGCTGTGCCTGCCCCAACCCCAGGTGCGCTGTGTTGGCCACCGAGACTGAGCGTGGTGGCGCACACCTGTAATCCCAACTCTGGTGATACAGAAAACAGGAGGATCACTATGAGTCTGAGCTGCGTAGTGAGACCCTGTACCAAATGGATAAAAAAAAAAAAAAAATATATATATATATATATATATATATATACACACACACACAACCCCTAAGTAATTGAAGAAGGACAAATAATTGGAAGAACACACTTTCAAATATCAAGGCAATATTATTTAGGTACGGATTCTAAAACTTGCCTAGAGATTCAATACATTTCAATAAAAATATCAGGCATGTATTTAATGGAGCTTAATTTTTTAAAAATCTGTATGTCTGAACAAAGGTTGAAAAAAATGACTGTAGCAAGAGCCTTGCCATACTGTTGATTTTCAAGGAAAATGTGCATATTGAACAGTGGAAACACAGCCAAATAGATGGAATAGAAAGTTCAGAGACAGACACATGTGTTCAAGGAGCACTGACGCAAGATGGAAATGTCTCGTCCTCTAGAACTATGAAATTAAAATGCTGGTTGTTGAGAAGGAAAAATATAAAATTAAATCCCTTTTACATGATAAACAAAAATCAACTTCAGATGAATTAAGTCTTTTAAAATGAGGAAAAAGAGCTTCAAAATTGATCATAGAAAATATGCAAGAATATGTTTTAAACCACAAAGAGTTGTTTTTTAAGAGTTAGAAAATGTTTGTAAGGAGGCATTGTGTATTTAGTGTGGCACCGTGCAGAACAGCAAAGCCTGGGAGGAGCCAATGCCCTTCGCAAGAGAACAGCTGAGAGGCACAATGTACGGTGGAGTGGATACCTCCAAGCAGTACACCGTCAATGAAGGACAAATCATCATGTTGGGGCTTGGGAGAAGGCTCAGTAAAATAAGTGCTTGCCTGGCGAGCACAGGGTCCCGAGTTCAGTCCCCGGTTCCACCAAAATAAATAAATAAATAAATAAATAAATAAAATCTAACCAAATGCATGCAATAACCTTACACAAAAAAGCTATAGCACGAGGAACATGGGATTAGCATGTGATCTCCTTGGACAGTGCTAGCAGGTCATGAAGTGCCACACAATTAGCTATCTAATCGTAAAGATCTTGTCTCCTGCTTTGCTGCTGAGTTCATGTGTGCTAATTGTGTTATGAGAAGTAAATGTCAGCTTCTTAGTCACGAAAACTTTTCCCTTCTGTCTCATTCAACTGCACACGTTCCCACAACAGTAAAACTTTTCTAGCTAGAAAGTGTTGTGTCAGATACCCCTTGTTACATGAGGGGTACCTTCTCTGCCAAACTAGGGGCTTCAGCTAATAGTAGGCCTTCCTGGTCACAGATTCTAGGGTCTGGAATCCATACAGCTTACTGGAGATGGCTGCAGCTGCTCTCTACTGCCTGAGGCCTCAGAGAAGTTGACACCCACAGCACTAGGACTAGGGTTGCTGCAGCCAGCTTGCTAGCTTGCTTGTTTATCCTAGTTACTCCTTAATACTCGAAAAGGAAGGCAAGTTTCAATAAGCGAAGGGCTCATAAGAGACACAAAGTGGAAATGAATGCCTGACGCCTGACGTCAGATGGGCTTCAGGCTCAGAGCTGTTTCCAGTTTCTTGTCGGGGTCTGAGCCAACCATGGCCCCACAGTGCCCCTAGTAGTTTGCGTAAGGGCTCAGGAGGAAA
Organism: Ctenomys sociabilis; assembly: GCA_004027165.1. Lineage (NCBI taxonomy): Eukaryota > Metazoa > Chordata > Mammalia > Rodentia > Ctenomyidae > Ctenomys > Ctenomys sociabilis. The sequence goes on from PVKA01003527.1 coordinate 8,745, forward strand.
AAATAAATAAAAGGTCATTTGTAGCTGCCAAAACGGTGACTGCAGTTTTATCTCTGAGCTCTAACAAGAGTAAGTAGTGGAAAGCAGGCAGCGAAGCTCCTGCTTGTGCTTCTCCCTCCCTCTGCCTTTGCCCACAGCATGCTACTGTCTCACCTGTGTGGCTGCCATGCTCAGCAAATGCTGTTTTTTCTCTCACAGCATGGGCTTACTTTGTGGTGTCTCCTGCTTCTTGGAACACGTTACCTTTCCCTTGAAAGTGTAGTATGCCATACATTCTCCACAAGCATCCATCTTTCACCAAAGCCTGGAGAATGGAGACAGCGCAGGCTGGAAGCCTCTGTAGCCCTGCCTTGTTGACCTCAATTTCCACTTGCCCTCCGATAAGCAGGGAGTCACCTGGTGACCTATGGACCCCACGTCCTCTCCTGTCTTAGCTGGGTTCCAGCTCACGCTGCTGCTCTTTCCTACCTCTGCATCCTCCTGGCTCAAAGATCTTATTAATAGTCACTAGCAATTATCAGTTGCTGTGCTCTTTTTATCATTTTATTGGAGGCACATGGAACATTTAAGTAGAACTCACTGAGGCTACCAGGGCGTACTGGTATTATCCTGGCATGAAATCTCCCTGTGTTCCTTCTACATTTCAAATAATCCTGTACTGGGGAGTATTGAATGTCCACTTGAAGCTGAATTCCAGCTACCTGTGAGCCTGATCCCCAAGCCCTTGGCATACCACTGAACAACTCAGTCTGTCTAGACTCATCCCCTTCAACATGCTGATTGGAACCAAAATTTCCTGAGGCTCTCTCACCCTTAGTCCTGTGATCATTACCAAAGATAATGACAAATGATAATGTTTCAGTGTTAATGAGGGAGTAAATAGCATGTTAATGACATTTGCAGATGGATCTAAATTAGGAGAAGTTGTTAACACCAATGAGGCCAGAAAGAAAATAACAGAAGTTCTAAAGAAATAGAAACACATAAGAGGAAAACAGGAGTGCAATCAAACTGCAGTTCAACTGATAAAACATCTATTGTGGGAATGAACCTCACTGAAAGAAACCAGTTACTGTCCTGGAGACCTGAATTAAGAAAGGAACAGCCAAAGATATGCGGGAGACTTCCATAAGTATCCTTGAATCTGTGGCCAGTGCTGTCCTGGTACTCACCTAATAGATCTTTTAAGAAATAAAAATGAATGCGTGTGTGTGTGTGTGTGTGTGTGTGTGTGTGCGTGCTCACATGCACGCGCATGTTTGTACTCAACTGTTATAACATTTACTGACACAAAAAGCATTCTAGTTTGAACATGATGTGTTTCCCACCACCAATGGACACTTAAGCTCCAGAATGTTAGTTTTGGGATGAAGGAGGGTGAAAAATTGGGGTGCAGTGGGAGAAGATGAGGCCGTGAAATGCATCGCTGTCGGAGATCAGCGTGGGTCTCACAGGGCTGGACTGTCCTAAGGAGATAAGTCATCAGAGAGGAGCCTTGTGCTGGCTAGGCCTGTCTTCTGCACATGCTCCTCCACTGGGAGCCCATCTGCCACGAAGCCCCTCCAGAGCTGAGCAGGTGCCTGTCCATGCTGGCAAACTCCAGGACTCTGAGCTGAGTGAACCTTTTTATTTCACACATTAGCCAGCTGGATGACTTGTTAAAGCAACATGAAAGGGAATAAGTTGAAAGACAGATATTACTTACAAATAACAAGTATATAGCTCTTCTCTTTACATTTAATAAAATTAATTGATTCTCAGAGAATCAATTAATTCTTTTGTCCACATTCACCCAGTTCACATTTCTGCAGCTAGCCTTGTTGTGGAAGCGTATCTCTGCTGTGGGTGCTGGCGCTACACTCCTGTACACTGAGAGGTGAAAGCCACACAAGGAAGAGGCATGCCAGAGCTTTTGTGTGCTAAGGACTGAAATATTTCTTTAAATAGATAATATTTGAGCTAGATAATAATTTCTGAAAACTCACAGGATATTTCTACAATTTCTGTGATGTTCCAGTGTGACAATTGCGGATATGATAGACTTAAATTTAACCTCTATTATTAACATCTTCTCTGCGTATTTCCTAAATCTAGAGCCAGGCACTGATCCGCAGCATTCTCTGATCTTTGCGGCACTTTAGTGGTAATCACTCCAGGCTACCAATGCCCTATCAGTGCGCATGCGGCTGGGAAACGCTCCAAGGCCGCACAGTATTGTAGAAAGCTGTCACAACTCTAGAAGTGCGACGGTGGGTGAGCTAAGATAAATAGAAACTGATAACTCTGAGTACTTGTGGCCTTTAAAAAGATAATTTATGCCATGTAAAGCTGCCATAATTCTAAATGTCCAGATATTTACATTAGGTCTGGTCAGACTTAGGACCCGCCCTTGCACCTCTTCAGCAATGGCCTCACCTCTGAGATTCAGGCCTTTCTGTCAGCCCTGGGGACACCTCCAGGGTAGCAAGCTCAGCATGACAAGATCAAGCACGTCTACTTTCTCCAGCTGCTTCTCCAGCCCCCTTCCATGTAGCTGCACAGCGTGAAACTGGGAAGCCTCCATCTTCCTTGGCTCCAAAAGACCATCAGTCAATCTCCAGTTCCTAGCAAATTAAGCTTCTGCAATACCTCTGGCAGTTTCTTCTTCCCTGCTGCGTTCACAGGCTCATTGTGGCTAGGCTGGACTGTCTCTGCCCTGGCCCACCTTCCTAACATCACTGTCATTCTAGTTCTGCTCTTACACTCTGCCTGCTCTTGTATGAAGTACTGGGAGACCCAGGGCAGGAGGACCCATGTTCAAGCCCACTCTCAGCAAGTTAGCAACTTAATAAGACTCTGTCTCAAAATTAAAGAAAAAAACATAAGTAGAAGAAGTTGGACTATGCCTCGGCATAAAGTCCCAGGGTTAAATCCTAGTACCACATAAAACAAAAGAAAAAACTATATACAGAATACTACACAGATTGGGTGGTGTCATGGTTTGTGGATAGGTGCCTCCACCCCAAGCCTCATGCTTTCATGGGGTGGCTTCTAGAATTTGTGATTATTTCATGATTCAGTGCCGGGATTACGATTGGGAGTGCTACGCCCTCCCTGAGCAGACAGCTTGGTTGTAATACAAGGAAGGGAGAGATGCTTACTCACTGCTACTGCTCCTCCCTTTTGCTCTTCGTGCTTTTGCTGTTTGTTGCTGGCCATGAGCTGTGGTCCTCTACCATGTGCCACTCTGCCTTGGAGCCTGCCAAGTAAGGACCAAAACTCCCACAAGCTGTGCACTAAATAAGCCTCTCCTTTGATTTTATGTGTTGATTACTGTGGGACAACTGTGTGGGGACACCTAGACACACAGAATAACTGGCATTCGGAAAAGAGTTATCCTCATACTGGTCTCTATTACTATTTTAAAAATATTTTGCTTAAGTAAAATAACATACATTCAAAAAGGGCCACATAAGTCACAGGAACCAGTGAATATGCAGTTGATGACATCTTGCCCCATTTGCCCCATGTCCTAGTGGTGAGAGCATGGGTTGTAGAATCTACCTTCAGGGACTGCTAGCTCTGTGATCTCAGGCAATGTGTGGCACCTCTTCATATTCAGTTTCTTCATCTAAACAGTGGAAACAACATCAGGCTTTGTCTGGAAGAGTTCCAGGTCTACTGCGGGTGTCGCTACATACTGATTCTCCTGCCCTCCATTTTTCAACTGTCTGTTCTTACATGCATCTCCCATAGAACACTGAGCTTCCTGGATGGTGAGGCCATTCTTGTTTGGTCCACTGTACTTCCTCCAGTCCGTGCTATATGGAGCCACTGGAGGGGATGCTTGTGGGGTGAATAAAGAGGGCACATTTTCTGACTCCCTATTGTAGCCAGGATTATATGAGCAGCCCCTAAACCTGGGAGCATCTACCTGAACCCATGAAACAAACCAACAGCCTGCCTTGGCTGGGGGCAGAGAGGAAAGCAGCTAAGACACAGTCATTGCTTAAGGGAACACATGCACAGGTGAGGAAGCGAGGTGTCTGCCTGAAACATTTGAGAAGCAGGTGAAAGTACTTGCTGTAACTCACTCCTACACGGCACTCAGGAGTGGATAAGGGCTCAGGCTTCAGTGGGCAAGATGGGCACTTGGACCTTGAATGAGGATGGAGGGAAAGTGAATGGAAATTCTTGGGCTATTGCTGGGTGCTGTGTAGTAACGTGGGACAATGGAAACGTGTTAAGCAAATCTGGCTGGGTTCTGCATATATGACTGAAATAAATGAGCTATTCGGGATTGTACTAGAGTAAACAAACAAATCCTGAGGGATATGAACTGAATTGTGTGCCCCTAAATTTATACATGAAAGTCCTAACCTGCACAGTACCTGAGTTACAAATACATATGGAGCTAGGGTCTTCAGAAAGGTAGTTCAGGTAGAGTGACTGGATGGGGGGATCTTAGCTGGTAGGTGAGCATCCTGTTTAAGAATTAGCAGTCAGAACACAGACAACATGGATGAAAAGAAGACAGTGGGGGGACACAGCAAGGGGGCAGCCATCAGTATGCCAGAGCACGGGTCCTCAGAGAGGCATCTTCAGCCAGTGTCTCCATCTTGGACTTCTGGATCTACTTGAGTAATTCCTGTTCCCCCAGCTTACTGTATCTCTTGTGACATCCCTAGAAAGGTAGTAGACTGAGGGCTGGCCAGATAGCTAAGTAGACCAAAACACCTGCTTAGGCAGATGCAGGGACCAGGGTTTGGTCCCTGGCATGCTGCCCTGCCCCCAGGGCTAGGTGAGACATAACTAAGACTGGGCACTGGGTGTGCATCTGTAATACCAGCACTTGGGAGGCTGAAAATAGGGAGGATCACTAAAAGTCCGATCTGTGTGGTGAGACCCTGCAGACCCTGTACTAAATACTTTTTTTTTTTTTAAAAAAAAAAAGCTAGCAGACTGGTTAGAGATAGGAAAGGAAATCCATGGGTCATTGGAAAGGATCATGAGAAAGACCTAGAGATCCTGGGCTGTGGGACAGCATCTGGGACTTAGGATTTAGCTAAGGCTGTCTGATGACTGTGATCCCATTGGGCCTTGGAATCTTTCAGGAAGCTAGGCTGATATCTTAGTTGCCTTCAACCTTTCCTGCATGCCTTTATTTTTTGTCCTTTTCTGAAAGCCTGCCTATTAGGGTCGCTCGGGCCCCAGTCAGACTGGCTTGTAAGATGGCTTGCTCCCTATCTGTGCCTTGCCTCAGTTGTGTTTTCACCACAGGGGCAAAGTAGCTGATGCCCACAATTTACAGGATGAGAGGCTCCTGTCAGTGTGAAGCTTCAATTGACGGCTCATTGAGTTGACTGCAGCACTGGCACAGTGGAAGGGCCTGGTCAGGGAAACACTCCTCACATCTGTGCTGAAAACACAGAGCAAGGGGTGGAGCTGCGGGTGGGAGGTTCCCTTCTGTGTCAGCTTCTCTAACCAGACCCCTCCTCCACCAGTGAGTGAACCATAGGCCCCAAACCCAGTCATATTCCACACACACAGAATTTTGGGGGCCAGGCTAGATCAAAACCTTAGCATGCTTTTCGGTACTCACAGCACTGGAGCTCACCGTCTGTTGGTCTGTTGCCTGTTTGAGCAGTGAGTCAGTTAGTTGAGTTGGATGAAAGAGAACCCAGTGCTAGCAGAGGTGAGCTGAGCAGCTAAGCATGGGAAGTCCTAGGGACACTTTCATTCCTATCAAGACATTTGAATCATAAAGATACTTTCAAAGGAGGCTGGCCAGATAGCTCAGTGGATTAAAAGCACCTGTTCAGGCAGACACAGGGACCAGGGTTTGATTCCCGGGCCTGCAGTACTGGTCCTACCCCCTCCCTAGGTTGTGCTGAGACAGCAATTGAGACTGGGCATGGTGGCGAATGCCTACAATCCCAGAATTTGAGAAGCTGAAGACAGGAAGATCACTGAGTCCTATTTGTGTAGTGAGACCCTGTAGATATTGTACTACGCAAAATAAATAAATATATAAAAGGAGATTTCTGTGATTGTGAGCAGGATGAGCTATCAAAGAGAAGTTAAAACTAGCTAGCCAGGATCCATGCTCTGACCTTAAGGATTCCTATGATCACTTTGGGGCCCTTTTGGGCAGTCCAGGGCAGTTGTCCCAGCTCAAGGCCCACAACCTTGTTTATGGTGACAAAGTCCCAAAGGATAAGGGAACACACTCACAGGTCCTGGGGTGCAGAGTCAGTCATCTTCATGGGCCACTGCTCTTTGTACAACAGATGAGAGCAGCATTTGTCTGGGCCTCCCAGGTGATCTTCACCGAGTGCAACACTATTTTGGTTTTTAGGTCATTGTTCTCCAAATCCCCACCCCTTGGACCAAGTAGGATTAGAAACATTAAAGACCTAGACTCCACTTTGGCAGTAATGAAGGAAAATCTGTATTTCTCAAGATTGCCACATTCCTCATAAAGATGTTCAAGTGCCCCCCTCTCAGCAACTCTTAGGCTCTTGGTGCCCTCCGCTCTCTGCCCTATGGGTTGTCTCACTGAACTGAGCTTTCTGGCAGGGATTCATCAGACAATTTCCCTGTGTTGGGCAAGTGTCCCTTTTGTCTTCTGCTCATTCCTAGCAAGTGATGTCATGCTGGGTCCTCAGTCTATGTATGTTGAGTCACAGATTCTCTGAGGTCAGGATGTCACTGCCAACTTGGGGTAGATGGTCAGAGAATCCTGGGTGGAAGTGAGGAAAGGAAGTGCCTTTGAATGGCACAGTCTGTTCAAGTCACTAGGCTGATGAGGCAGGGAAGAGCCAGGGACTCAGGCCTGGTGGATGCAAGCCATTGACTAAGCTTCAAAGGGAGCTGTCAAAGTCTGAGAATTTTTTCTGTCTGAGAGTCTGCAGGTTAGATGCATTTCAGTGTTAGGCTGACTTGGAGGTTCATGTACAGCATAGGGTTACATTGGGAAAGTAACTTTTGCTGCTATCATAAGTGAGTACCAGGATATACATCTATGACTGGCAACAGCCAGCTGGACCTGGGCTTGAGATATGAAATGAAGAACTGGCAACAGCAGCTGGGGCAGAGGCAGTAAGGATTTTTCACAGTGCATTTTGCTATTCCCACACAGCCCTTCTGAGTTTCAAGGAATAATGTAGAACTGAAGAAAGCCACTAGCATAGCTTTAGTAACAACCTTTAAAAGGTCATGTTACCCTAGGAGAAAATTATATATTAAAAAGTAGACTAAAATATACAGACTAAACACACATGTATACATACATACATTTGTATATGGATATATACACACACCTGTCTATTTTTTCCTAGCATACTAGCACGTGCTTGATCTAGCTCTCTTGCCTCTTGCTCAGCAATGAGCACTGACCATCTGACTTTCTGATGCTGGGCCCATGTGTACTTCAGGAACAGGGGGCTTGCTCTGGGCAGGCCACAGTGCATGACTTCTGGAGGGAGAGCACACAGACCAGTGCAGACTATGGCATGTCTGCTCTCTGATGCCTGCCTGCCCCTGATCACTTCCTCTCAGCCTGGGGAAGGAAGCATCACCATGTGCTCAGCCCTGGGCTCTGGGGCTGAGCTGCCCTCACTCCAGCAGCTGCCCTTGGGCCACCAGTTGGATTCGATGAAAGGAATTTTATTAGCTCCCCTTTCACACACTGATGGGTACAGTCACTCTTGTAGGTTTTAATTAAACTGTTTACTTAAGCCCAGTTCTAGCAACAGAAAGTTAAGACTCATCCTGGCTAAGTCCCCAGGCATGGAATTTAAGCTGGAGAAAGAGACTAACAAGAGGTTCAGGCAAATGCTCACTGGTTTCCTCTCAGAGATTTAGCTATGCTGAGTGGAGAGGGACCTTTTTTTTTTTTTTTTTTTTCACTTGAGGCTGGATTGAGGCCAAACTAGGACAAAGTGAAAGTTGACCTCAGTGTTTTCCACTTGAACAGTCTCCCCCACTTCCCTGAGTCTCTAGCTTCCACAGGGCCACAGAGCTGTTGACCACGTCTGTTCAGAACCACCCGCACTTCATCGCCTCAGCCTTTCTGCAGTTGTTGCTGCCTTCCCTGCTCTCCTGCCCTCCTCAGAGGTCGTGCGTCCCGTGTGCCTTCCCCTCAAGACCCTGCTGTCTGCTGCAGACCTGTGCCTCGGGCGTGCCACCGTCACTGCAGCGATGATCTCCAGCCTCCCCCAGATCTGACTGGAAGCCGGGCCCTCGCAGGAAGACTCACGGAATCCCTTACAGTGGGGGAGGAGAGATGAAGCCTTACAGTGGGCAGCACTTGGCCTTCTACAGGCTGAGGTTCCTGTGTGACCTTAGAATACCTGCTCTGCATGCTCAGTGAGCAGATCCAGTTCCCCTCCAGGTGCTCCTTCCCTTGCTATGGACTCCTCTCCCCCTCATCATCTTTTCTACAAATAAGGCCAAAATGGGCACGAAACACACAAGGCAACATAGAATTGGGAACTCTGAGAGTGGAGAGGAAGTAGCATCTCATCCTTGTCTTCTTGTTGGGCTGAGGGTAATGAGACAACTTCTCTCACAGAAACTAAATCTTCCAGTGTCTTGGTAGCAGGGTACTATTGTGTAAGGAACCTACACCATCATGCTGAAAAGGAACATTTTGCTGGATTCCATCCACATCCACCTCTAAAGTGCCCTGAGTCTTGCCCTGGCACTGCAGTATGCTCTCTCACAAATTTCGTTTATGATTGGTTTGACCCATGGAGAAGAGGATGAAGTTTGGAGGAAGAACATAGGTCTGAGCATTCGCTTTCTGCTCTGTCCTTGTGGCCTCACTATGGAATACCCCGCTCTCCAGCTAGAAGTCTCAGCTGCTCTTGGGGGCTTTTCCAGTAGTTTTCTCTAGCTCTCTGCTCCAATAACCATTGCAGCATCAGGTCTAGGGATAGCAGTGCTTTGGCTGTAACTAGTCCCAGGGACTTCAGTCTTTCCCCCGGTTGGCTTCCTCTGCCTGTCCTTGTTTGCTGAGAGCACCTCCCTCCATTGTGCTTTTCTAGGGGCCGGGGGAGATGGCTCAGTGGAATAAGTGCTTCCCTGGCAAGTGCAAGGGCCTGAGTTCAATCCCCGGTTCCACAAAAAAAATAAAAAAATAAAAACATTGTGCTCTTCCCAGCTCTTCCCACTTGAGTGTGCCAGGGTCCTGTGCCCAAGAGAGACTCTGAATGAAACAGGAGCAGGGATTGAGTTCTGGAGAGTGATGAGTAGACAGCTGGACCAGTGTTGACCTAACTATGCTAAGCTGATGCCTGCCTTCCATTGCCTATCACCAGCAGCAGCCCAGAGGTGGAGAGAGATGGGCCCTGTGGGGTTTCCAACCATATCCAGTGCCATGCTGGATGAGTGGCATTTATTCATTGATAAATGATAATACTGTGTCTGTTCCACCTACCAGGTCTCAGGGTCATTGTGATGGCAACATTAAATAATGCCTTTGAGAAATCTAACTTGGTGTTGAGAAAAGAATCAGAAATGGTTCAAAAACTGAGCAGTAATAAGGCCCAGCACAGAGGAGGGTGGGCCACCCAAGGAAGGAGTTTGTCCTTAGGATAAGCTGAACTCCATCCCAGCAGCTCCTTTCCCATCCCTTCTGGCTACAGCCTTCCTCCTATAGCCTTGTTCCCTGCCCGTCAGGGATGTACTCCAGGTCTGTTCTAGGATGCCCAATGGTACTTTCAAAGGAAACCTCCAAGAGGGATGGCTGTGCTTCTGTTCAGTAACCTCTTCTTAAAAATGGTGGCCTACATGAAGGAGTGCTTGTAGGCCTGCAAGGCTTGCTCTGAAACTTAGATATGGAATAAGTACTGTGCACACTTTAAGTCATTAAGTCCTGTTAGATCCTTACTTGAGCCTGTTTCTGAGCTCTGTGTGGCATGCTCCCACCTGTTTTACCCAGGTCCTGAATGTGTTTCTTTCAAGCTTAAGGACTCTAGGGCTCCCATGCAAGCTTGGGACACCCGTTTCTTTGCCTCAGACCCACCACACCGTGTATTTGGCCTCTTGTCCCTCTGATATCCATCCAGCTCCTCAGGGCTTGTTGTGCTGAAAGACTGGGTGTCGGCTGATGACCTCATAAGGGTTCTATCTTCATCAGTTATTACTCCATTGCAGAGATCATAATCTGATGAGCTTACTGAGAATAATGAAAATAGGAGAGGGTGCGTGGAGGAAGGGAATGGACCCTGGGCCATAACATCAGCTACTATACCCGGTCTGTGGTACTCTGCCCAGAGCCCACTTTTCTCTGTTCTCTAGTGCCAAGAATTGAGCACCTTTCATCAACCAAATACTCTTAGCATGATTTTTCTGCCTTCTTGCAGGTCTAAAAGCAAAGGAGCCAAGGGTCCATGGATGGAAATGTTAGAAACTATAAATCAAAGTAAACCTTTGCTGTTTTAAATTGTTGTTCTCGGGTATTTGGTCATAGCAATGGAAAGCTGACACAGAAGGGGCCCACCCAGCCGTGGGCCTAGACAAAGATGATCGGAGTTTTGGGATGCATAGGAAAGGATGAAAGCTACAGAGATAACTTTTGGGGCCATGTTGGGCTCTGACATGTCTTTTTCCACACAGGCCATTTCGACGAGCAGTCCCTGGTATTCCTGAGTGTGATGAGGCTCTTCTAAATTGCTTTTCTTTTTTTACAGGAAAACCTTTTCCTTGTACCAGCAGGAAGAGAATCAGAATGCACAACATGTCGCCGAGTGATGTTTTCTGCTTTAGGGTTTTATTTAAAATATATTTCTTCTTTAAAGCCCATTTGGAGACTTACTGCTGCTTGCTTTGTCTCCCAGCAACGTCAAAAGAGCCGATGGGAATGAATTTCCTCTCCTTCACGTATGCTTTCACTCAAAAAAAAAAAAAAAAAAAAAAAAAGCAACAAAACCTTGCAACTTCTAAACCAGTTCCTGAAATAGACCCAGAAAGAAAGGCAGCTCCAATATGCTATTGCAGTCCTCTTCAAGGCAGCAATTACAACCTGGAGAAAAGCACGTGGTGACTGCCTGGCTCCCCAAAGCAGGCTGAGTGCAGAGACGCCATCCCTTCGGCCACCCTTGAGCCACACGTTGTGTCATAGGAGAAGCTGTTCACAGGGCAAGCAGACTGGAGTGTTAGGAATCCAGGGTGGGTTCTGGCCAGCCACCAGCCCTCTAGCAGATAGGCCCAGGTTCTTTTTAATGTATTTGGTACAGCATCTCACTATGCAGCTTGGATTTGTAGTGGTCCTTCTTTCTTCAGCCTCCCCAGGGCTAGGATTGCAGGCATGTGCCCTCACACCTAGGCCTCAGTGGCTGGCTCAGCATGCCCAGGGGCAGGGCCAGCATGGCATGTGGTACTGTGGATCAAATCCTGGTCCCTGCACTTGATTAAGCAAGAGCTTAGCCCACTTAGCCCTGGGCCTAGAGTCTTAATGTTTGCCAGAACCTATATTCTTTTCCACTCAACTTTGTAATAAGGCACTCTGGGCAGGCATTATGGTAGGTGCTTCTACTATCATGAAGAATGCCCCCCTCCACCTGCACCAGGAACTGCAACAGTTATATGTGGCACTTGCTGCATTTGGTGGTGGTAGTTGTGCCCCACTCAGGAGCAATGTCTTATTTCTGAGCTCTCTTGCTCTCAGTGTTCTTCTTGAGACTTGGTAGATGCTATACGCACAGCCCCACTCTTTCTGTGTCTGTTCTAGGATGACCTACTACACACTGCAGCGTCCCACCTACAGGTCTCAGAGTCCTGGGGGCCTCTCTTGACAGGGGGCTTCATCTCACATCATGGGATTTTCTGCTGGCCTGTCTGCCTGAGAAGACCATCAGAGCTGCAGGGTGGAGACTACTCAAGTTCTTATCTTTGTCATGCAGTTCCTAGCACCTAGCCCAGTTCTTATAAGGCAGTGGACCATGACTAGATTACTGAGAGATGAAGCCATCAACTCCAGAAATGAAATGGCTTGTTTAGAGAAGCAAGTCCTTCAGACCCCGTACTATGCTATCATTAGGCCCTTGAGCAACGAAGTCTCAATTTTATCAGCTATAAATTACAGATAACAGTATCTTTTATGGTTGGCAGAAAAATCTAAGAATAAAATAAACGTAAAATACAAAAGGCTTCTAGTATCTGTCATGTAATAGAATCTCAATAGTAGCAATTATTATGATGTTTAGAGCTGATGTTAAAGAAAATTTTGTTGATGTTGCTTGTGGATTCCATTCCCACTGAGAGATGAGATGCTTTTAGTTTCTATTTATGCAGTAGATATTCTTATTGGCAGTGGCAGCCTTTTTACACCTAGCTCCAAAGATCTTTAAAAATTTTCTTCTAATCACATCACTATTTCCTATGTCAAGTTTTCTAAATTCACTGCAAAAGAGCCCTGGAGTGAGAATGGGGAACATTATTTCTGTGCTCAGGGTCAGAAGTGGCAATGCATGAAGCTGAGCGAGGCAGGCCGTTGTTTTCCCTGCAGCTCAGTTTTTGTATCTCTGAGGTAGGCAGGGTGATGTGTCTGTCACCACCTCCTGCCTTAACAGCCCACATTGCTCCACACATCTGTCTGCTATTGGCTTAGGAGCATGCATGGACAAGTCTGCTGCTCTCTTCCTGGTGCATCGGGGGCACCGGGAGGCTGGAAGCCAGGTGGGTGTAAACCACGGCATCATCAGAGGTCAGATGATGGTTGGCAAAAATATGGTAAAGATTGTTCATTAGCCTGACATGTGACTTGCCTAGTCTCCTGGCTTCAGACTCTATTTTTCCATCATACAATCGCACATGTTGGGCACACAGTGTGCACCTGCTAGCAGTGAGTCCCTACGACATGACTTCCAATGTGGGTGAGGTGTGGAGTGTGTGGCTCTTAGCTCACTGTGATTTTGGATTCACTAGGCCTCAGTCCTTGATGTCCTGGTGCATAGGGTCTGGGAAAAGCAGAAAGCTTGTATGGTTTGAAAAGGTGCCCCAGGCAGTTCTGTTGGACCTTTTCAGTCCTGGACTACTTTCTTCTTCTCTGAGGAAAGTCTCCAACTTTAGAAACATCCTTTCTCTAGGGAGCAATTATAGCCTTGAGAAGAAAGAAGCTGGAAGTGATAGATTTCTGAAATGCATCTGGCAGAGATGCCTGGGCACATTGGTGTGGCTGGCAGCCCGTCTTCCACTGTGGGAAGGCCCACTGAGACTTCTGAGCAGGATGCGTGTGTGGGAGCTCTGACCACATCTCCCTACCCTTCCACTCCATGTGGAGGGCTGGAGGAGGCTTTTCTGCATGCTGGGACACTCCTCCACATTAGAGCCCTTGGGAGCGCAAAATGTGTGTCGAATGAGATGTCATCGTTCAGGGCAGAAAATTTACATGTAAGCACAAATCTTCACTTATTGCTTTATATTACAACATGCAACTAAATCTGAAGATTGATGACCTTAGTTAACATTCTAATCTGAATTCCAGGAATTAATATGGGGAAAGCTTTGTCTTCTGATACTGACTATAGGTGTTGGTGTCTTGCATGCTCACACAATATTCTGGAGGATTTTTCTATGGTTGTTGTTCGTGTGAGCCCCATCATTCTAAGAGGAGTGTGTGTGATCTTCAAGTGGCCCGGTGAATGGGCTTAATGGAAACTTTTGGAGGAGAGAAACACTTCTAAGTAGTCCAAAAACTAATGAGTAACCACAAGTTGGGTACAGCCTCATTTCCAGAACTGAAGTTTGGGTAATAGTGATTGCAAAACTCAATACATCAGGGCGATCCCTCACATATATATTTCTCTGATCAAAGAATTTTGCAAATCAACCTCTACACTATTGTGTAATTGTGACTCAAGTTTCAAAAAAAAAGTCACTTAAGCCTATGTTTCTACCAGGTCACTGATGGCCAGCTCATGGTCCCGATGTCTCAAAGATAGTGTCAGTCAGTAACTCAGAATTCATGTTAATTATTGCCCTCAGCACCCATGGCACCCATCTCTGTGTAACCAGCTTTATCTCTCCACACACACAGCCTGCCTTTTAATTAAAGGCCCTTCAAATTAAATGAAAACAAATTCAATTATTACATCTCATTGGAGCAGTTCGCAGCACATCCTGACAGCATTTATCCAATGGGCAACAGGGAAAGCTCGGCTCCCACAATTTAAATTAATGCACCCAGTAAATGATTTTCCTTATCATTGCTTGAACAGATTTTTGCCACTGGGTCAGTCCTCACTGTGTTCTTTGCTGTCTGTGAAAAAAAAAGAAGAAAAAAAAAAAAAAAACCCATGGTTTAACACAATTTCTCTTTTCTCTATCTTTTCTAATCTCCCTGGTTCTTGTTCTCCATTTCTGCATGGAAAGAGAATGGCTTCATGTTTTGTTGCCTCTGAGGACAGGAGATAATTATCTCTCAATCTCCATAGGTTTGGAGGTACAGCTAACATATAAACTCCTCGGTTTACATCCTTATCCAAAGCACTTAGGGATAGCCAGGGGACTGTGTGTATGTTCCTGGCCCTCTGAGCAGCCTGAAGTTTAGAGAAATACACGCTGAATTGTGCTTATTGCTATGATCGATCATAACAATAATCATAATAACGTGTTTATTGAAGACTATAATATGCCAGGCAGTGCAAACAATGTGCAATTAGACACAGTCTCTACCCAGTGGACCTATTATACAAGTGGAAGGAAGGCAAGGCTCAAGCAAAAGAAGCAATAGAAGGGAACCCAGAGGGAGAAACCCAAAGGAGGAAAGGATTTCTTTCTTGAATAGTGGCCAGTGGAAGTCACACCCCAGTGTTGCCTGGGTTGGGGGATCCCTGCACTACTGAGGGATTTTCTCCTGGTCATGGAACTGTTAGCTCTGTGGTCAGTCACACTGAGTAAAGGGCTACTAAGGAGGAGGGCGCTAGTCTAGAAGGTCAGAAGCTGGATCTCTTACTAAGGAGGGGATGATGTGGTCGAGGATGGGGTGACATGGTAGGGGATGAGGTGATGTAGTCAAGGATGGGCTGATGTGGTCTGGGATGGGGTAATGTGGTGGCATGGTTGGGCCTTGCAAAGCCCCGGAGAGTGCTTAGATATAGGCTCAAAACAGAAGCTCTTGTCTCTGCTGGGGGTCCAGGCCCAGCTGCAGAAGTGATGCTTCCACAATTGGAATCCATTGTGGAGAAGGGAAGAGCTATGGAGGCAGGCTGGAAGCAGGAAGGGCTGGCTTGCTTGAAGCCAAGGAATTCGGAGGTCTTCAGCCTGAAGGCCCTCTTCCAGGCTTCTGCTTTTGTCATGTGTTGTGGAGAAGGAAAATACAAAAGCAAACAGAGACAGGAGGCAAACAGGTAGATTCACAAGGAGCACCAAAGCAGAGGAAGATGTGTGGGTAGGGAGAAGAAGCTGCAGTCCCAAGGCCTGCACTGCCAGACACCGTCTGCCTGGTGTTTCATGGGCCCCAAAACACAGCCCACACACTCAGAGGAAAAGGGTTGGTGGAGAGCACTGTTGAGATCTGGAACTCTGGGAAGGGAACATCGTGTCCCTGCATGAGCCGCCCACTGGCATCACTAGTTATTCCTGGGGGTGTCAGCCAGCTGGGAGAGTCACCGGGGGGGAGACCATGAGAGCCATAGTCTGTCTTCTTTTTCATCTGTGGTTAAGCAAGCATCCTTCAGCCACCTTTACTGAGCACCCTGCATGTAAGACACCCTGTAAAATCCTGGTGAGATGAGTATAAATGGAATGGGAGACCCTTTGAGGGTATTTATATTTTGATTGGAATGAAGAGATAAGCATAAGGAGACTCAAAAATGTCAAGTTCCATTCTCCGGTGATGATTCCTATGACTTCTGCATATGTTTATGAATCACATTACTATATAACTATTGTCTGCTTATATCTTGTTATTCTTCTCCTGAATAAGCATTATTAAAGCAGAGACTTGAACCTTTTTCTTTTTGAAAATTTGAATGCTCCCAAATTGGTACTAATTTTGGCAAAGGCCAGTGCTTGCTTGCTTTTGAGGTGAATAATAAGTCTAATTCAGGTGCCTGTAGTAGGGTAGTCTGGGCCCCCACTTGCTGTCACTCCCAGGGCTTCTGTCATGTTTATTGTTCTCTCACTTGTAAGCTGTCTCAGTGTAGCCTCGAGGGCAAGGGCCTGGTTTAGGATGGGGAAGCTACTTCATTGTTAGTGCTCCCTGCACATAGTGAGTAGAATGGTTGTAATACTTCCTTCACGGGATTGTGGTGAGGCTCACATGAGTATGAGTAACACTCGAGTTGGAGCAACGCCTAGCACACAATGTTACATAACGGGTAGCTTTTCTTATGATCTTGAAGGGTGCTATCGTGGATTGAACTGTGTCCCTGAAAAAGATACGTTGAAATCTAAATTTCCAATCCAGTGAGTGTGATCTTACTTGGTGATCAAGTTACGATGATCAGAGTAGATTAGAGTAGATGCTTATTCAAGATGCACTGTCCCCCTCAGAAGAGTGACATTTGGGTGCAGAGAGGGAAAAGTGAGGACTCAGATGTGCAGCACAGGGAAGATGTTGAGGGGAGTGATGTGTGTGCAGGTCAAAGAGGCGGGGCCTTGATCTTCTGTGTGAGCAGAAGCTAGGCAGACACGTGGACTAAATTCTCCCCCAGAACTTTCAGGAGGCATCCCTAGTAACAACTGAACTTTGGGCCCTGGGATCTGTGAATCAGATAAATATTTATTGTATAAAGCTTCTATTTTATGGTGGTTTGCAGTGCATGTAGCTTTGTATTCTATGTAGTCATCCAACCCAACTCCCAGGAGAATGCTCACATGCAGAAGGTCTTGGCCAACTGTCATTTGTTGAGTTGAATGAAACATGTCATGGGATCATTAGTGTGATTACAGAAGTATGGGATAATTTTTGTGAAAATGGATGTTATCAGCCCATTTGACATATCAGTTATTTGAAATTGAATGAAAGGTTCATACCTGTCCAATTCATCTTGTTAATTTTATTTCAGTCATAATTTGATGTGTAACTGGTGTAATGACAGTACATATCAAATTATCTTTATAAGTGTAACACTAGAAAGGAGGTTGCTAGGAGAAGGAAATCTTCTAAGAGGACCTGTCCTTGATTCAGCACCCTCTGTGAACTAATTCCTTCCCATACCCCTAAGAATTACTTCAATGGTGCTTGAGAACTTTTAGCAAATTAACATATACTTAATAAAGGTGATGCATATATAGAAGACTGTGTTGGTCTCACACAATCTCCTTCTTACACCTTAGCCATCCTTTTGTATCCCTGACATTGTGTTGGAAAGGAGATATAAAGATGTATAAGGCAGAGATAAGCATGACAACCATAGTGTTCTGTGAAGTTTTTTTATGTGTCAGGAAGTATACTTAGTACAGTGTCTGAGAGCCTCTCAGCACCCACTGGAGATGAATCCATTTCACAGGTGATGAAACACATCTGATGAGAGTCACACACTGCCCAAGGTCACACAGTGAGTAATGCACACATTTGTGCACCTGTGCAGTCTGACTCCAGGGCTTTTAACCATTATTAGTGACCTCATTTTAAGCAAATTAGTTACCTCTTACATTCAGAGAACTTAGAATTGGGCAAGAAAGAAGACAAAGCTATTACCAGAGAGTCACAAAGACAAAATGGGAGGCAAACTCCAAGCAGGAGACCACATTTAAGTGTTTCTTGAGTTTAAGCTCCACACCTGCTCAGATACAGGAGAGAGATTGGCAACTGAGGGTGATTTATTGTGACAGTGCCAACCTTGCTTGGACTTGAGGCAGATGCCAGAGAGGTGTCACCCAACTGTGTGTTAGTGGCTCAGAGTGTCTGAAGATGCCTACTGGGCAGAAGCTACAAGGTCAGAGCCAAACTTGAACTGGTAATATCTCCTGCTGTTTTAGAGTCTGGCTGGTTTTTTCTTTTCCTTGCCAGGCCTTGGAAGATCTGGTGTCTCTGTAACTAGGAAGGGTCTACGTTTCTATGGTGAGTGGAAAAATACCTTTCAGTTCTTTCATAGTGGTGAGATCCAAGCTACAAAATAATGGGATTATGGGAGAATGGTCATCTCATGCCGCACACAGCTGCCTGCCTTCTCCAGACATAAGCACTGGGGTTCTTAGGAAGTATTTCCTCCTATTTCAGAAATCTTCCCCGAGTCCATGCAGCTTTCCCAGTTGATTTCAGAGAATGACAATCACCACTTACTCTCTTACAGAACCTGCTTGGCTGAGGCACTGAGACACACTGTTGTGAGTATTGTGTACAGATTCACTGGCTTCCAGAAGTGCCCTCAAAGATTTCACACTCAACCCTTTCCCCACCAGCTGAAGGCTGGAAAGAAGACAAATCTGAAAGAGAATAGCGAATTTTAGTGGGGGCAGTTGTGAGATTATGAGTGTGAGCCAGTCTCTGAGAAGCTGTACATTCTCCAGGGACATCCAAGTCCTTTTTCTTTTCTGTTTTTGATAGTCTCTTGTTATCTGGAGAATCTCTCTCACCTCAGTGTTAATGAAGCCAATCCTATTAAAACTGAACTTGCACAATGAATGTTAGCATTAACCATCAAGCCTGGTATGGGATCCTCTCCAGCCATGGTCTATCTGGGACCCTCAGCAAACATGTAAGCACTCCATGCCTCAGTTTCCCTCATTATACAAGGAGAATCATCATAATAACATTATCTTATTTCATGCACTTCTTGGAAAAGTCAAACGAGATAATGTGTGAGAGAGTTTCACAAATTAGAGAATGTTATACAAAGCTCAGTTGTTTTTACAGAAAATACATATGGATTTTCTGCCCTTTTGAATTATTCATTTTTTGTCTTTTCCTAGTGGTCTGAAGAATGGGATGTTTGATTTTTATCTTCTTTGGAAGTCTGTATACATTCACATCAATTATCTCATTTTTCTCTCACACCATGTCTGCTTTACCTACACAACCCAGAGCATGATTGAGTTGTCTGATATTTAAAATGCGTTGAGTTCTGACTTCAAGGCTTCTTGGTATTTGCTTTCCAGTTAGTATTTCAATGTGAAATTGAGGAAATGGCTGGTGTGGACAGTGGGATCCTTACTTATGAGAACAAACTTCACATATGAGTAACCTGTTTTGTGGGGGTTCTGAAGTCTGTAAACCGGAAAGAACCTGAGTGCCTGGAGGAAGTGTGGGGTCCCGGGGGGATGCATTGTTTCTCTGGTGGCAGGGCTTATTCAGAAGAGAGCACCAGCACCCTTGGCTGGCAGCTTCCCTGGAAACTTAGTGACGGTGCCTGTAGCCAGCCCACCCACGCGTGTAGCGGAGCCCAGCAACACTTGGCAGGGTCACTGCACTGAGAGCTGGGGCTGTGCCTCGCTGCATGGCCTGCCTGGCACGTACTTCTTCCACTCCTCACAATATTCAGCTTCTTAATTTTACTCTAGTAAAGGATAGATAATGTAACATTTTTTCATTTGTATCACATTTAAATGTGTGGTTCAGGGCTGGCAAGATAGCTCAGCAGACTAAAGCACCTGCTCAGGCAAATGCAGTGGACCATGGTTCAATCCCCATGTCATGCCAGCCCCACCCCTGGGGCACACTGAGATGGTGAATAAGACTGGGCATGGTGGCACATGCCTGTGATCCCATTGCTTGGGAGACTGAAAGCAGAGGGATAATTATGAGTCTGACCTTGTAGACTCTGTGCTAAATACATTAAAAAATAAGTAAATGTGTGGTTGTGACTGTGATAATTTGTGTGTAGTTGTCCCCCAAAGCCCCATGACGTCACAGGCTGGGCTTTTTCAGACGTGGTTGAATCTAGAATGTGTGATTGGTTCACAGTGCAAAGCTGGGATTACAAGTGCTAAGATTAAGGGTGTGTGACCACTGAATCAGTCTGCTGATTGGCCTGGCACTGCTCTAATTCCAACAGCCTGGACACAGTAGAAAGGGTGGAAAGAGTCTCGACTTGTCCTTTGCTTGTTTTGCTGCCTTCTATCCACCATGAACCTTTTCTCATTTGCAATGCTCACCCACCAAGGTGTCCTGCCTTGGCACCAACTGGTTATGGGCTGACCTTCTACAACCTGTGAGCTCAGGAAGCTTTTACCCTTAGCTTTGGGTGTTGAGTATTTTGTCAGAAGAATGAGAGAAGTTTCTAAAACAGTGGCATTAATTATGCTCCAATATCGTTCAACTGCTGCCACCACCCATCTCCAGAGCTGAAAAATAGTTCTTTTTAAAAGAAAATGAAATTGTTTTTGTGGATGCTCTTGAAAGAGTAGAACACAACAGAAGAATGCAACAAATACTATTAAGGCTTTTATTGTCTAATAAATTAACAGAAGGGGCAAGGGCCACCTTAAAAGGGTTACTTAGCTTGTAAATGGCTTTAGCAGGCTAAGTAAGGGATCTCCTGTGAAAGATTCCTATTAATGGAGGTGCGCCCTGGATTACCTGTGGCAGTCAAAGTCATATCCAACTCTTGAAATCTGCATCAACCATTCCCTCATCTGAAGCTAAGTTAGAAGGTCTCATTCCTCTCCTGCCAGGCATTTGCAATGTGCATGTCAGGAAGCCGAAGAAATCCTGAGAAGGAGCCCATACTGTAATGAATAGGCCTAGAATTCAGAGAAAAAACACTACTGAGTGCAGAGTCTTAGATCCTTGCAGACCATGGAAGGCTTCTAGCTTTACCTAGACCAGCTTTGCCATTCTTAGTCTACAGGAAGGTTTAACAAGGGCAACAGGGGACAACCCCATGGATGTATGAGTAGATACATGCATGAAAGCCTTTTGTTCAGACAACAAACACCAATCTAAAAATGGATCTAGAAATGATGTACTGTAAAGGGAGAAGAAATCCAGTGGCTTGGTCTCTGGGCTGCTCTACCTTGGCTCTATTGAGAACTGTTCTCTTCCCATGCTACCATATTTGGAGACAAGGTGGAGCTCATGGGGATTTGCTTCCAGCTCTGGTGGGCTACTTAGTTAGAGAAGGAGAGTGTTGGGACACTGTGTGCCCTGTGCACTCTCAGATCTTTGAGCTGCGTACAAAGGAGTGGGCTGTGTCTGCCAGTGCCCTGAGAGAGTGTGGCCAGAAAGGTTTTGGTAAAAGCAATGGATTCACTGATTCTATTGGTTAAGGTTAAGCAAACTGCCATAGGTCACACTGAGCTCAAACCCAAAGCCATTTTAATCCTAAGCCACAAATCCAATTTATGTGGTCAGCAAAAATGGCAGGAATCACCTAGTTCCTCCTGTAACATACAAACTCTTTCTCATTTCATCTTCCTTTTCATATTGGAGTTTGTGTCCTGAATTTCTATCTCCTAAGAAGGGTTTTTAAAAATCATTTCCAAAATTAATTTGGAGATTGAAAAGAGATAAAGCATTCTATGATACATGTCAAGATTCCCAGCTAAAGGGAGGGGTTTTGGCATGTCTGTGCCTCTGGTTCTGACCTCCCTCTGGGGGATTCTGTCTGTATTTGCACAATTGAGAGACTTGCATGCTTCTGATTTGCTTAAAGGACAGTCTTCTTTGGGAACAACTAGTCGCTTAGCAAATTAAAGTTCTGTAGAATGCATGTAAGATCGACACCCCTAGTGATGACCAAGGGTGACCCTGGGTCACATTAAGGAAACAGAGAAGTTAGAAACAGGTTTGATTCTGCCCCTGACATGTTTCCTACCTTTTCTCCTTGCTCCCTCTTGATTGTCTAATGCTTAAGTTCTCGCTTTCCATTTAATTGTGTTATACCTTTCAATTTTTATTTCTTCTTTTGAGTTCTTACACTAGGGAGACTATTTGATATTTACACATATGAGCCTGGTTTATTTCACTTATGAGTATAACTTCAAATTGCATCCACTTAAATATGAAGGCTTTGAGTTTATCATTCTTTATAGCTGAGTATTACTCCACTGTGTAAAAACACCACATCTTTCTCATCCATTCCTCAGGTGACAGGAATCTTGGTTGCTTCCAAGATTTGGCTATCACAAATTGTGCTGCTATAAACAGAGGTACACATATATCCCTATGATATGATGTTTTCAGTTCCTCTGGGAAAATTCCCAGTAGGAGGATAGCTGTCTTGAATGGGATTTCTACTCCTAGATTTTAAGGAGTCTCCACAATGATTTCCATAATGGTTGCACCAGTTTATTTTCCCACCAGTAGTGAAGAAGGGTTCTTTTGTCCCCATAGCTTCTCCAAGATTTATTGTTGGTTGCTTTCTTTATGATAGCCATTCTTTCTGGGGTGATATAGTATCTAGAGAAAATATTCTCTTGGGTTTTCACAGGGAGCAAATTGGTCAAGCAATGGCTGTGACCCATCCACATAGCTGACACTGACAAAAGATCTACAAACTGTGGTACAGGGTTTCAAGCTAAATCCTGAGGGGATTTGACTGACCTTCTCAGATACAAAAGCTAAATTTTTGTTATATAGATCTCACTTTATCTTGGTCTTAACCATCTAGAAGAAAAGTAGAAACACGAGGTATAAAAAGTAAAGCCGCATTAATATGCTGAGCTCTAAAAGGTCCAAGTAAACAACTTCTGACATTGACAGTCCTGTGGATAACCCATTAATATTATGGACTACTGGACTATATTGGATTATTTTGGTGAATTCCCTCACCTACAATATTTGAACAGCAATGGAATACTCATCTTTGACAAAACTAAACAAAAAAGGGAGATATAAATGGCCATTTTGTAGTGGAAAAATATATATATATACAAAATAGGATACATATACAACTACTTTTTCTTAGTTCAATAAGAAGAAAGATTTGTGCTAATATTGTTTGTACGAGAGATCATGTGTGTCTTGTACTCTGAATAACTACTACGAAGACAATAACATGCAATGTATTAATTATTGTAACTGTCCTACTAACTTGTTTTGAAACTGTCTCCTTGCTATTTCTTTCTCAATAAAATTAATTTTAAAAAAACAAAGAAAAAACAAAAAACTTTAGAATAGAAATTTTAAGATAAGTGGCCAAATTAATGACATTAAAAAAAAGAAAGGAAGAAACAGGTTTGATGAGGGGATGGGTTGTCCTAAGGAGATGAGAAAGCACCTGTCTGGTATTTGCAGCGGGTGCCTCTGAGCAGGGTGGAAAGAGGCCCGGTTCAGAAGTACCTGGCAAGGAGCTGAAGAAAGGCTTCAATCTTTTTGTGCCCCAGCATGTCTCCCATGAGTCAACATTTAGGTTGTGAAAAACTTGTACTGACAATTACATATTTCCATCCCTATAGGTGTTCTCCCCTGACCCCTGCCAAGATACTTGTATTCTCGTTTCTTCCTTTGGTGAGAGGGAAGGAATATTTGTTTATTAAGGTGCAATGTCAGCCACATTAGGTGCTAAGATTTCCTTCTGGAGGAAGAGAGAAACATCACCTTATGTAACTATTACCTGTGGCCTGAGTTCCTACCAGGGGCCATAGTCGTGGTTGGCATAGAGTGCAAAGGGGATGGATGTGCACACCGTGTGTGAAGACCCCCATTCACCTTAGCTGTGTGAGGTCTCACCAGGGCCTCACCCATGCCTGGCATGGTCATGTGTGCACATACAAGGGAGCTCCTCTCTGAAGGGGCCACCGCACAGCACCAAGACATCATACAGACTCACTTGAAGCTAAAACTCAGAGATAATGCTTGAAATTCTTTGCAGAATGAAATGCACTTGCTACAAGGGAGGTGCGTTTCATGCCAGTGGTGGAATTTACTAGGGGTTCCTGTGTTTCACATGCTCTGTTTCCCTAATGGCGGTCAGTTTCCCTTTGTTTCTGTCCCTTTGTCACCTCAGACGAGGTGTCTCATTGCAGACAGGCTTCTCCTGGAGTCTGCCCTTGGTAACAGAAAGGTCTAGGTGACAGCCCAGGATTGGATAAGCTCAGATCCATCACTGCCACTGAAAAAACATTTCAGAAAACATGCCACGCTGCTGACGGGTAAACAGCATCATCTTCCTTGAAGAAATGCCTTAGCTGCACCAGGATTTAATGTAATGCCTTTACCTTTACAGAGGATCAATATGAGACCTGGCAATTGAGCAGCATTTCTGTATCTTTTGTAAAAATGGGGTGGAAGGTATTTTTCCACTATGTCACTCAAAGCCCTTTTTATAAATCGAGGTGATTGCAGCTCCACACTATCTCCCACAGTAGATTTCTGCTTAAGTTTGATTCCAAGGAAAATTCTGTCTTAACTGATGAATTTGTATGCTTTCTGTTTTTAGAGAGCAGACAGCGTAAGCCAGGGTTCTTTCCGTGGGCTCCAGCTAGCACAAACTCAGAACCAAAAGCATTACTCAGGTGTTGTCTGCTCAATTCAGGTTCCTGGAATATCTCCTTTCTCTTCCCTCTCCAGCTGATCTCTCTTCTGACTCATCCTTAAAGGCTTATTGTGCAAGGCAGGGCCACTCCACAGTCACTAATCTAACAGCCCTGCTTCACTCTTGTATCCTTATGTGTTCATCTGCTCATCTTTCAGATATTAAAAAAAATGGAATTTATCATTCTTGAATGATTTAGGCATAGGGTTGCATCTTACAGGTGCATAAGAATGAAAATTATAGCTAAAGGAATGCTTTTCTGAGTGTCAGTGAGTCCACATTCTCAGAGGAGGAAGAGGGAGGCATCACACGGCCCTTGCCCTGAGTGTCCTGGGAGACCACCACCGCCTGGGGTGGCCGCCTGCTCTTTCATGCCAACTTCTTGACTTCTCATCTGCTCACTTCAGGATGACCCAGGAAAGCTCAGCCCCTGCTGAAAGTAAGCACCATTTACCACTGCTTTTCAAGGGCAAGCAAAGGTCCCTCTCAGTGCTTTCAGTGCGTGGCAATGCAGCTATTGTGTGCATCCTGTCAAGGGCTGCTGAAGCCAGGGCTCTCAGTTCTTGCCGTTCAGATCTGACAGTTGAAAAAAGGGCTGAAGCCATTCCATTGACTTGCACAGGACAGTAGAATGTACACTCATCAGTGAAGTTTCTAGAATGGAGAGACCCAAGTGACTATTGCATCTCACCCAAAGCTACTTTGTAGTTTCTGTAAATCCCTTAGTCTAACTGCGGCTTCCTCATTTCTATATACGTCCTTCAGAACTTTTGTGGAAACTAAGGGCATTAATTCATTTATAGTGTTTTGCACATTGCCCGTCATATGGAAAATACCCAGAAAGAATTAAATTTACAATTTTTGGGTGTACTTGAAAAGAACAATAGCTTTTGTTCCCATTTAGTTCTCATATTTTAGTGACAGAGTGAATGTTAGAGTCTCATTCTCAGAATTCTGCTTTTTTTCCTCCTTGTTTTGGGTAACTCTGGGCAGAAGACTGAAATTCTGCACATCTTGGTGTCTTTCTTAATCTGTTAAAGTGCAAAGAAAATCTAGCTCTCGTCTTGCTTGAGGGTCAGTGATAGATGCACTTACACGAACTCCAGCATGATTCCAGGTATGGGTAGGCCCATCTGCAGCCCCATTGTTCTGGCAAGGCTTACTATTATTACATTATGTGCACCGATGTTTCTGGGGGTGGCTGCAATGCGTTCTACAGCTTGTGGACTCACTTCTTCTCTTCACTAACAACATCCAACCGAGTGCCTCTTTGGAATGCTCCCTATCCTCCCTTCCATGGCAGGGTTTTCTGTGCCTAGAGTTAAGTTCTGGGGCTTCTTCATGCTTCCACTTCCAACATCCCTTAGGCGCTTGGGGGAGGAGAGGATACCAACAACAACCTGAGCTTCCAATGAGTTCTTTGTGTGTGGGTGGGGGGGGCAACCAAACATGCTGACAGGTGATCTGAGGGCACAGGTAAATCTCCCTGAAGGCTCACAGAACAATGTCACTAGGTCCTTTAGCACTGGAACTCCAAGCATTCCTCTCAGTCCATGGGACAGTGTTTCCCCCAGCTGCTAAGTGGTTGCTTAGCAGGGTCACCCCCCTGCATGTTGTGCCTTCCCGTTAAACCATCCATTGCCAAATCACTGCCATGCTTTCTCCCCTGACCTTTCATGCCTTCTCTCTTTCCCCAACTTCTCCTTCCACCAAATCATGCAGGTGGGTAAATCTTCCTCTGCTACATCCCCATGCTGTGGAAACTGGCTGGCTCTGCTAAGTGTGATTGGAGCCGTTTGTTTTTAAGCTGCGCATAAGCATCGGGCGAGATTTATAGCACTTTCCTTCTTGCCCGAATCGACCCACTGGGAGCCATTAAAGTTTTATTGCTGTCTGCAGTTGCCTGGCCAGAGTGGAATTGAGGGGGCCTGTAGCTGGGAAAGCTTTTTCTTCCATTGGCTTCTTTATAGGGAACACTGGGGAGGAGGGACACAAGAGACATTTCTTTTGTTCAGTCTCCTTGTTTTGGTCCCAGACCTTTTCTAAATTGCCTTGAATATTTGGGATGATGTCTCCTTGACCACATTGAGCTTTTTAATGCTATCAGGGCTTGCTAAAGTTCCATATCTTCCTGGAAATCTGGTATTGATCAAAAAGAAGCGACGGACATCCCTGATATTGCCCTCGTCAGTGGGTTTTCCCCAGGCTGGTTTTCACCGTAGCACCCTTCACCCCAGATGTGGCTCCTAGTATCCTTAGGTCTGCACTGCCTAGCGGTTTGCCGGTGTGCACGTGTTCATCCCATCACTACAGAGTCCTGCCTGCCTGTCGAAGGATTTGAAATTCTTTGGCTCAAGGTAAGCTGTGACTCAGCTTGGTCAGGTTCATCCAGTAGCTGAGGTCCTCTTTAGCTGAGGTCCTCTTACACCTGTCTGGAGGAAAAATGTTTATAGATGATCTTGAACTTTAAAAAGGAAGAGCATTCTGGGGGTGACGTTAGCTTGCTCTCGTCTTCTCATTGGGCCTTCACTGAAGCAGGCAGACATGGCTGAGCTCCTATTGGAGGAAGACATCCTCCCTCACTGTAAACCAGTAACTGTTCTTACTGCATATTTCCTATGCATCAAACACCTGTGAGGTTCCTGAGACCACAGAGACCCAAATTCTGCCTCCATGACACTCCCAGCTGCATGCAGGAGACATTGCTGGTGATGTTCTCTGACAGAACCTGGAATTAAAGGAATACCTGCACTTTGAGTGTTTATCAGACTATAAGAGGCACACCTCAAGCAAAAGCTGTCATTAATATCCTAAGATACAATATATAATGACACTGACATAATTACCATTACCCAAACTTCTGTTTTATTCAGATATTCCATGAAGGACAAAGATTATTTCATTTTTATTCTGATAAAAACCTCAGGAGATAGGTTTCCTCTACGTATCCTCTATAAGGAAGGAAGCACAATGACTGGTCCTAGGCCATGAGCTAGCACAGGCCCTGGCCCCTCCTGCATGCTCACCGTGCAGACCTGCAGCCTTGGGGAGGCCTGTAGGTTGACTGCCTCTCAGGGCAGCCCCAGCTGCTGTTGAGCCTAACACTCGTGTGGAACCACACTTGGGGGTGGGGAGAGCTTCAGGCAGGCTGCAGGACATTACCATGAAGTGCAAGCTTGGCCACCCCTGTGCGCCTTGCATAAAGTCACTTCCAGGCGGTCCGCTCAGTTACCCATAGTGCTTGATGGAAGACTGCAGAGTATCTGGGGCCAAATACTGAGGGAGGGATTCCAGAGCTCTCCTTTCTTTTCTCTGCCACTTGTTCTAGCTACATGACCTTGAGTGTCTGTGCCTCAGTTTCTTCATCTGTAACATGGGAATGATAAAGGACTGGCTATGTGTACTTCATATGAAGACCAGATGAAAGTCAGTACATGTGACCAGGCCCAGCACATAATAAATACCCAATAAAAGTTAATTTTGGTGTTTCTCTTTCCAAGTACACTAAATCATTCATACATATTGCTGTATTTAGCTTCTTATCTGGGATAAAACTTATCATTTTATGATAAGTTAATTAAGGGGCTATTTTCAGTGAGAGAGAAAGACAGATACATGCTTTGAGATGTTGAAATTGGCTAAAATGAACCAAAAAAAAAAAAAAAACCCAAAAACAGAGAATTTCAAATTCCTCATTACAGTTGCTCTGTCAAGGAAATTATCTTCTCATTACTATAGATCTAGTGTGTTCAAAATTCCTCTGGAAACCAGGAATCCTTTTGAGCAGCCTTTCTGATTTTGAAGCAAAACTGAGCTTAACATTTGGTTCCAGTTCCCGAGAGCGAGACAGCTGGGCCTTCCTTCACCTACTTGCCCTTGTGCGGCCCCTACAATGTAAGGCTGGAACGCATCCCTTACATCCCCTCTGTGCTGTTCACCAGAGGCCCTCTCTTCTCTGGCACGTGGGAGAGGCCAGGAGGGGCATGGGCTCCAGTGCTCTTCTCTTGCCATCTCTGTCCACTAGTTTCTATCCTCACTCAAAATGAAGCAAGTGGAGGGAATGCAGCCTACGTGACAGCAGCCACTCTGCGTGCGGGCCTGTGTGCTGAACAAACCACCTCTTGCTAGCCTCTGTTGGGCAACAGTATTTAGAGTTACAAGTATAATTACCATGACTGCAATCATAATTGTGCAGGATTTCTGCGAGGGGCAGGCATCGTGGAGGTGAGGGTGGCCCGCAGCGCCAGGCTGGCAGCAACACTTGAGGGTGTGACACCTACGTCAGTGCGTCCCTTGGGACTCAGAGAAATACCAGGAAGACCCTCTGTCTGACTCTTGCACACATCTCCAGCCTCATTCCAGTGCCCTTTGCACTGTTACTCAACCAAACACCGAGCAGGTTCAGGCTGAAGTACCCTTCCACACGCAGTCCTCTCCCTGGAAGAGGCTCCGCCCTCCACCGGAAGTGGCACCAAGGGTGGCTGAAGTTGCCACTTGAGCAAGAGCCTCCCACACAGGACTTTCTGATCTGTCCCTGCCCGTTTTCAGTCCTATGCACAGCACTTGGCCCAGTGTCCCATTGCGTGGGGTGCCTGTCTCATGCTTGGCTTCCTTAGAATCACAGGCCCTGGGGACAGGACTTCTGTCTTGCTTGCACTTGATTCCTATTCTGGGGCTGCTTGGAATATGGCAAGCACTGAGTAAATATTTACAGAATAAATACAAACATCAGGAGAAGGAATTAATTAAGTAAGCAGAGGTTTAGAGGTATGAATTAACTTCTTAACCCACAGATGTGGTGAGTCTGGTCTGTCAGTTGACTTCTCCTGGGAGAACAAGCTCTAGAAGGTGTGGTGGCCCGAAAGGATCTGTCCCAGGTGAAGGCCAGTAGGCCTGGGAATGTGCAAAGCACAGCCAGCCTGAAGGGGCAGGTCAGCTGACATTCAGTCGTGACTGCTTCCTTCCTGGGGTGTCCTTGCCTTGCAGCCCTCGGGTGATGCCTTGCCTCTCTACAAGACAGAAGCTAACTGGCCTGCATTGGCTCTGAAGCACAGAACTGGTGAAGAGCAGGGAGTGTGGCTCACACTCAGCCTGAGCCAGGACCCTACCTCAAGCTTAGCCAAGAGTAGACCTCTGTGAGGAATCACCTCAGAAAGCCCAGCTCTGTGTTTGAAGACCATGATCATAGAATATGATGCAAAGATCCCACGGCATCAACCCGGGTGTCTGTCTTCAGGGAAGCTGCCTTCTGGGCCCATATAGAGTTCTGTCATCCTACTGAATCTCTTTGTTCATCTGCACTGGGAGGTGGGGAGGATGTGCAGGGTGTGGTGCCTCTGAGAAGAGCCAGGGAGATGCCAGTGTGGGTGCTGTGCTTCTGCTGCTGAGATGTTCCACTTGCCGTTCCTGAGGAGAGTCCCCAAATTCTGGAGAGATTCAGGGAAAGAGGAGCATCTCCAGACAAGTCGATGTTTAAATAGGTACTGTCTTTGATTCAGCACACTATGGAGAAGCAGTAACTCAACATCACATCCAGAAAGTCAATAAGGTCCTTGCTTTTGTTCTGGGTGGGCTCAGCGGTGAAGAGGGAGCTCCAGACAGAGGACGAGCAGTCCCAGGAGCTGGTAGTTGGACAGTGTGTCTTCTGATTTAATTACTTATCTCTCCCCAAAATTGTTTATGGTACACGAGGCTATTAAATGCACCATGAGCAAATGCCTCTTGAAAGAGGAAGTGGATTTATTTGTTTTAGTTACCACTCCAGCAAAAGTCTATTTCTTCCGCTAATTAAGATTCCATTGGCTTACTTAAATGTTATGCTAATTAAAGTATAATTCTGAAAATGTAAAAAGGAGCTTAAAAAAAGAAAGGAAAAACTGGGTTGGCCTTCAGGAATTACTCGAGATTCACTGTGTGGTAAGAAGGGCGAGGCAGTGGCGCTCCTCAGCCTCCCCTGGCCTGTCTGTCTGCTCCTTCACCCCTGATCTCACACTTGAGTTCATTAACACACACTTCCTCTTTCTTCTTAATTGGAATTTTCTTGTGATGGTTTAAGATGAGTTGTGAGTTGGATCCTTGAGGCAGTATCTAGGATTTCTTCAGCTGGGCCACACTTCAGAGTGTCCCAAGCTGCCTTCTGATTTGAGGTTTAGTGAGAGAGAAAAAGCAAAGACAGCCTCTGAATTTCTGCTGTGGAACCAGTTTGGAGCCCAGTAGCGGGGCTCTGGCTTCTCCATGCATTCTGGAAATCTCTGAATTTAATGGGAGACAGAGGTGCAGTGTTTTATAAGACAGACTTTTCTTTTTGTGGTACTGGGAATTGAACTCAGAACTTTCACACTGAGCTATATATCCTCATCTTTTTTTCTTTTCTTTTCTTTTTCTTTTTTTTTTTTGTTTTGAAACAGACTTACTAATTTACTAAGTTCCCCAAACTGGACTCAGACTTGGGAGCCTTCTGCCTCAGTCTCCAGATTACTAGAATTACTGGTGCTCCCACCATGCCCAGCTGGAAGAAAGAGCCTGGCTGGTTTTGTTTTGTTTTGTTTTCTGTATTTTAGGGAAGGGTCTATGGGATGTTCAGGGTCTCACTACTAGATCAGACTCGTAGTGATCCACCTGTTTACAGCCTCCCACCACACCCAGTCTCAACTTCCATCTCAGTGTTCCCCAGGGTCAGGGCCAGGCTGGCTTTTTGAGGCTGTTATTCAGGTATTTGGAGCATCAGCTCCAAGATGGAAGATGAGAGAAGACACTCAAGGACCTTGTGAACCACCAGAGATATTTCTGGCTGCCATAGTTCCCATCAGTCACAGCAGACTGACCTGAGATTCACGGCACTCAAGCCTACGAGAGCACAATAGCTGCTGAACTGTCCCCTCTTCTCCTGCCCACCCTGACTTTGAGGTTGCAGTACAGGAAACTTTGTCTTCTGAGTCATTGTACACAGAGACATGTGTATTCCCTCTTAATGTGGCATGAAGAGTCATCCCACAACCTGGGGATGTGAACAGCAGGCTCTTTCCTCTTAGTTTCTGTGGGTCAAGCATCTGAGAGCTGCTTTTGGATGTTTCTTGTTGAAGCATCCAAATGTCCCAGAGTCACAGTGGCAGCAAAGCTGAGGTCTTCTGAGGACCTGCATGCAAAGGGATGCTGGCGAGGCCACCAGCAGCTCTCTCCTGGGCCTCCCCAAGGTGTAGCTGTCCCCTCCAGTGACCCACAAAGGATCCTGTTTTTATGACAGACCCCAGGGTCTACTCCTGTACTTTTGCTCTACCATACTTAGTATGTGTCACCAAGTCCTCCCCTCATGGAGGGGTCCAGTTGGCCACCTTAGAAGCTTACCTAACACTGCTTGGTCTCTAATGTAGGGCCTTGCTCCATCTCTCCCTCTTCCAGTCAGGGCAAGCATTGCAGTGCTTCTGGCTGCTACCGATGGGCCCTGCCCACCTGCTGCCCAGGCCAGCTGTCCTGGAAGGTGAGCTTCACAGACTCCTCAGATCTACCTGTCCTGGAGGAGACCACACCTCGAGTCTAAAGGGCCCTCATTGCAGGCTGTTGTAAGGGTGGTGGATAAGAAGCTATTTCCTGAAAGCCAGAGACAGCTGGTCAGACAGGTCCTAATGCACTGCCAGCCTTTGAGCCACAGGAGAGCTGGATTGATAGAAAGTGCAGCCACAAGGTGTGACTGAAAAATATGATGAATGTTGGCATTTTTAAAAGTATGCTACTGTAAAAGACACATTTCTGTGTATGCCCTTTAAGTTCCCCCTCTTCTCTTCAAACAGTTGTCCCATTGCTTGTGCTGCTTTCTGAAGCATCCCTGGAAGTCCTCTTTCATGTGTGTCTTCCCTTGTGTTGTCCTGGCTGCCTTGATGTTCTGAATAATTGAATTGACCTTTCATGATCATTTGACTTGGGAAGGACCCAGAAGCTGCATGGTGCCACCTTGTCCGATGAATACAGTAGGTGAGAACATGCTGTAAGTGTTATAACCCAGGCTTCCTGATGGATGGCACTCAGCAGTCTTAGTCACTGTATTTTTCACCACACCTTGCAGAGACACTCATGAGAGAGGTGATTGTTGCAGAACTCCTTCCAGAAGTGGCAAGGACGATGGGATAAGCTTGTTTGAAGTGAGGAGAGTACTTGAAGGATCTTAATGTCTGTGAACCTTGTCCTGGAATACATTTTTAAATTTAAACAGTTGTATTTTTAGTTTCCCCCAATGGAAAATAATTATCTTGCATCTCAACTTGACCTTCAATGCCAGAAAGAAGGTGAACAGCGCTGCAGAGCAAGCTGCTGTCCACTGTCACTGGGCTGGGTTATGTATTCTTGGAGTGAGTATCTTTCCTGCCAGTGGCAGAGCATGATGTTGATTCTGTCAACCTGAGGGTAACCCTTGACAGTTGCTGCTTTTCCTATGGCTCAGAGAGGAGAAGAACAAGAGGTGAGCACGAGGCAGGATTGAGGGGATCTGCTATGTCAGTCGGTCCTGGTTGCAGAATCGTCTCTGGTGGAGACGTTTGTCTGTGTGACCATGGGGAAAATTCTGTCCAAGTTTCCTCAGAAACTGGCTTCAGTGCTGCTAATTCAGTTGCAGAGCTGAGGTAGACTGGCACTCCTACCTCTTGTGTCTTTGTCTGTCCTTACTCTGAAAAGACTGGAGAGAGGTGAGGCCGGTGGAGACAGAGACTCACCCAGTGGATGGGCAGGAACGGCGCTGCCCTTGCATGAAAAGGAGGAGGAGGAGGAGGAGGAGGAGGAGGAGGAGGAGGAACAGGCAGTGTGGGTTGCTGCATGCATGTGTGGGTGTGGGTGATATGTGTGTGTGTGTCTATGCATGCATGTGTGTGCATGAGTGTGTGCATGTGTACATGTGTGTATGTGTGTGCTTGTGTGCAGGCATGTGTGCATGCATGTGTGCACCTCCTGTCCACCCTCCACTGCAGCTCATATCTTTGAGCCACAGAATGTGGAGCAGGCAGGATAGATCTCTTCATTTGCTGTGCTATGGTCTCCAGGAATGAAAAGCATAACAGGGTTTTGGGAAACAGATTGCACATTCATGCTTATTTATAGCTGAACACTAAACAGCTGACTGGCCCCATTAAGGTTTACAGATTGTTTAAGAGTTTTAAGTGATGTTTAGTTTTCTCATATTTGGTCTTATAAAAATGCCCCAAAATATGTATGTCTGAAAGTCTATGTACATCATTTATTCTAGACTTGAACTCAGGATACAGCTTGCAGCTATGTTCTGTGAGCAAATATTTATTGAGTATCTACTAACATGCTGGGCTCTGCATTTCATACTGAGAAGCATGTGGTGCTCCCAAGAACAAGCTAAGATTTGATCCCGGTCTTCACATAGCTTATGTTGGGGAAGTCAGCGTCCCAGGAAGGAGACTGCAGATAGCTCATGAGACCCATGTTCACTCGGATGTTACCAGCAAGTCACCAAGTGATTTGTCATCAAAGGGAAGATGAGGCCTGGTTTGTGCGTGGGAAGGAGCACCATTGCAGAAGTGCCAGCAAGGTGTGTGAAGGCAGGAGGTGGTGGGGAGTAGAATAACTGGGGCATGGACAGTTTTCACTGTATCTGAGAAGGAACCTGGAAAGTGCTATGGTTCACATCAAGAATATCTTCCAAAGGCCTCATGCATTCATAGGCAGGACCTTGGGAAGGTGACTGAACCATGCTACCAACATGGCTGGTTTACACATAGGAGGCAGGATCTGGGGAAGGGAAGGACACTGGGGTATGACCTGGAAAGGTATGCCCCTTTCCCCTACTTTTTCCCAACTCTCTGCTTCCTGATCACAGTGGCATGAGCAGATCTTCTCCATCAGACCTTCCACCATGCCCTTCCTGACTTGGAACTAGAATATGCACAGAAATAGAAGCCAAAGTAAACCTCTTCTGCTTGAAGTGGTAGACATCAACCATTCATCCCAGCACAAGAAAGTGAGGAGAACACAAAGTCTAGACTTGGGGGGAAGGCATGGAAGTGAGGTGAGCACAGCAGAGGTGGCAGTGATGGGCTGGCTGGTTGGGTGTGTGGGAAGGAGGTGGGCCAAACATCCCTAGGGAATACTGCTTGAGGTGGTCAGGAGGGGGAGTTGGTGTTGTCAACTGGAGGAAACCTCTGGAGAAAGGATGGGACGTTGGCTGGAGATGGTGTGTAACTGCCCTCCCAGTGAGTTTCATGAAGGATTCCTCAGCACTGTGCTGCCATTCTGGGCTTGGGCTGTGTCTTCCAGATGCATGGAATTCACCTAGCATAGCTGAGGATTTCAAAACCTCCGCAGGAGTGGGATTCTGGGGGTAGAATCCCGCTTAAAGCTTCTTTTGTAAGGAGTGAAAGACACCCTTAGAGAGGTCCTCCACTTCCCAGGGAGGCCTGTCCTCTGCTGGACTGGGTGGAGAGGGGTGACAGAACATTGACCTGGATAAGATAGATGGGAGGAGAAGCCCTCACTGCCCATGGAATCAATGCTTTCTTAAAGACTGCACCAGAAGGGATTAAAGGTTGTACGACATTTATTGAGGGGCAAATCTGAGTGTACATTTTATTAGCCAGCCCCAGTACTGAGTTTGTAGAAATATCCTGCTTGGACCCTGCTAAATGCAATAAATCAGGGCTTTCTTCATTGGCGGGCTGTCTGGGGAGAGATGTAGGGGTGTGTGACCTCAGGCCAGAGGATGGAAAAGAGGGTCAGCTTTGTGCCATCTGGGGTGATTGGGGATGGGTGTGAGGCACAGGAGAAAAGCTTTGGGCAAAGCCCTGTCCCTGTCTCCTTCTGCACTCACTTGTTCACAAAGGAGATCAGACTTGCTCTTTGCATGGGGAGATGCCTCCAGGCTACTATAGAATTAGAATGCTCCCCACCCCTCCTGCTACAATCACTTGCCTAACCTTTTGCCTGACTGATTGAGAAACTATTAGATGCATGGCATCCACACAGCTGGCCATTAATTGGAGGCCAGAGCTTGATTAATGAGCATTATGTTAATTTGGGGTCACGGGGGCAGATAATGTGTAAAAGACCAAAACAGTAGGCCAAGTCAAAAGCAATATCAGCACCTTCCCTCCCTCTGTCTCACAGAGTAAGTTGACAGCTGGAGGCAAGTGGAGAAAACAGCATAGTAGCAACCGGTTGGTGGGCCCAACAGGCCCTGTCTGGACTCACTGCCTCTGCAGTTGCTCTGAATGGATGGGCTCTCCTGCTGGCTGGCTTCAGCGTTGCAGGCAGTGTCAGGTTGCAGAAGTGACTCTTTCTAGAAGATAGTGCCTCTCTCTTTTAGAGATCCTAAACTATAGGCAGTATTTCAGGTGACAAAACGGCACCTTAAGAATGTCTGGGGCCAACTCCTCAGAAGAGCTTGGGAAAATTAATCCTGAACCAAGCACACCTTTGGATCCTGCTGGCTTGTGAGTAGGGCACTGCTCATTTCCACCATGCCCAAGTCTTTCTCCAATGCCTATTCCTGTCTTCTGCTTCAAACTCACACACTGACAGGTTCTTTCTCTCTACCCTTCAGGCTGCACACTTTCTCTAGGGTTGAGTTTCCTGAGATATCTCCCACCTGTCATCTAGGCACAAGTTGTCTCTGAACCCCAGGTCCTCCTCATAGCCATGCTGAGCAGCACCGTCTCATGTGCACTGTGCACCACGCTGATCCAGTCTTCCTTTCTGTGCAGAAGGAGACAAGGACAGGGTTTTGGCCAAAGCCTTCCTCCTGTGCCTCACACCCAGCCCTGATCACCCCAGATGGCACAATGGTGCCTGGTCCCTCATGTAGAAAGAAGAGCAAGCTTCAACCCGCACTTGTACCATCTCCTTTCTTACAGCACCCGGGTTGCTTTCTGTGCTATTTCCTCTGCTGCTCACTGAGATCAGGATCCCACGGCCCCTTGCCTTTGCATTGCAGAGCTTTTTGGCCCTTAGCTCTGTGTCCAGCCAATGGTCTCTGCTGCCACTCCTGGGCTAGGTAGTGCTCCACTATGAGCCTGCCGGGTAGGGCTTGCCACCATGGGGCTCCCACACGTCAAGCTGATGACCCTGCAGAGGCTGTAGGGTGGGCTGACACTCCCCCCTTGTTCTCCCTTCTTCCCTTCCCTCCTGGAAGAGGTAGCCTAAGTCCACTTGCACCCTCCTGTCTTTCCTCACTGTGCTGACTTGGTATACATGGGCAGCCCCTCAGGTTTCTGTCCTGGAAATGGTTTTACAGATGATTTGAATAGAGATCCATGTAAGGATGTAGAAAACAGAACTACATGATTAGAAATGACAAGAAGCCTGGAAAGAGACTAAGTATGCTGGGTGGCAAAATTACAATAAAAGATGAAACTGGCGGGCTGGGAACTCAATTCAACAGTATTGAATTTAACAGTGAAAACGATGAAATGATATCCCTGACTTAAAGCAATATTCAGAAGGATGCAAGATAGAAAGTTTAGCAAAGGCACCAGTTAAAACCCACAGAGAGAAGTATTCAGGTAAGCATAATCTAAGATAATGCTATATATAGTTATGAGAAAAGCAGACTGAATTGTTACACCATTGACATCAACTAAAGAAGAGCAGAGCCTTCATTTGTATCTTAGGTGGATAGTATTGGAAAACGAGCTTACACTGAAAACAACAAACCCAGCGAGGAAATAGGTAAAAGTCTCTGAATGCACTTCTGCACCCCTGTGGGGCTCCATGGCTCTTTGCTGTTTTCTTTAATGTTTGGGGTCCTCCTGAGCTGACTCCTCTTTAAGACTTGCTCAGTACTGTTGGTTCGAGCCTGTACAGCAGGTTTGACGATCCTGCTGCATTTTGCTGGTGCACCTACATGTGC
This sequence comes from Ctenomys sociabilis, assembly GCA_004027165.1. NCBI lineage: Eukaryota > Metazoa > Chordata > Mammalia > Rodentia > Ctenomyidae > Ctenomys > Ctenomys sociabilis. Next base: position 45,948 of record PVKA01003527.1, read on the forward strand.
TCTGAGTAGTTATTTACACTTTCATCTCTGTAGTTCATGTCTTAGGAGAGCTCCTGGGACCAACCCCATAATTAGTAAATGTTGAGCAAATTCAGAAACACAAAACTGGTTTTAGCTGTGCTATGAAAGTTCTAAGTGAAGTTTCATCCCAAAATTATGAGTATATATTCCAGGAAAATATACTGGATCAAGGGTCAGTTACATTTTGGAGATGTTGGATTACGTAAAGTGGAGCTGGCTTTTCCAGGACAGCATTATTGAAGGTCCTGGTGTTAATCTGCACTGTGGATCACCTCATACAGTGATTACATCCAGGACCTAGTCAAGTCTTTTCACTGCAGAACATGGTTTTTGTGAAATACCATTTGACATTTCATGGAACATAGTTTGAAAAATGCTGAACTGAGCCAACCTTTAGAGAAATGGCACAGAGTCTATCTAAAAAGTGCCAGATATTAAAATGAATGCAGTAAAAGCCTGGAAATTAGCTTGTGAGGTGGAGGAAGGAGATACTGGGTACTGAAACACATATTCTAGAGCTTGAGAAAGTGTGTTTCAAAGTTGCCCAAAAGCTAGTGCTGAGAAAAGCCAGAAAAGATGGAAGCATTCTAAATGTAGAATCACACAGTTTCCTAATGAGCAGGAAAGCAAGAGAAGCTGTGGAAGACACTACATGGCCGGTGGGAGGGAGCTGTCCAAGTAGCTCAGCCCCCAGTGCAGAAGGAGAGCCGGAACTGTGCAGGTGAGCCAGGAGGCCTAGAACAGCTTGGCCAGCTGAGAGCAAGCTGTTGTGTGTGAGCTGATGAGGCACGAGGGTATCTTCACAGTCCGTGTGACCATCTGTGTTGGGTGGCTGGTTTTGAAAACCATTACTCGTAGGTCTTGGTGTAGGCCTCTATTTGTCATTCTGTCTTTTGCAAAGAATTAAGCCCTAAATAAAAGACACACTTATCAAATTTGCAAACAGCAGCAAATCCACATGGGGCCTTGTGTTGGAGGAGGAAGTCAAGTTTGAGAGGACTTTAAGTGTTGAGAATAATTGATTAAAGTGATTATGGAATGAAAATAAGTAGAGGTAAAGTGTGAATATTTAAAATTTTGTGTAGCTTTGCAGAGGTATGTGATGAGAAAAAATGATTTATGTACACATAAAGGGGAAGAACTTCACAAAAATATTGATAGCACAATAAGGGATAAGTAGAATTTACTTTGTTTGCCATAAGTAGAATTGTTTGTCACAAATTATCAAGCTACCAAATTTAATATAAGGGTAACACTGGAGAGAAGGAGTTGAAGTTGACTAATTTCACTGTTGTCTCTAAAGGTCCCAAATCACTCTATTTTCTTATCATTTGGACATGGTTTATGAATTACATTGGCTTGAAGATTTTATTAAGTGGAATAAAATCTAGAAAAGTGAAGGAAAAAGTAAAAATCCTATCTGGAGAAAAATGGTTGGAAGGACTGGAGATATTTAATTTGGAAAAGAAAAGACTCTGGGGAGACAGAGCATCTTCCAGACACCTGAAGCACAGAAAGAAAAATTGGATGAGCCATGTGGTTTCTCATGTCGCGATGAAGAATAATGCTGGGAATCACTGGGAGGAGATCGCAGTTCAGTGGGGCATTTTAAACTTTTCAACATCTAGTAATGCCCAGCAAAGGACAGACTCGCTCAAAACTCCTGCGTCAACACGGTCACCCTGTAGCTCCAGGCTCTCACAGCCCCTCACCGAAGCCTCAGCCTTCCCCAGGGGCTCTGCACCACATCCTCTGCTTCAGGGGGGAAACAGAAGCCACAGTGGGGTCCAAATAGAGGGAGTGTAGTAAAGCCAATGCATGGCGCAGGTTCTGAGAGACTGAGATGGGAAAGATGCCTATCCACACAAAAAACCCGAAAGTTTACTTTAAAAAGTCTTGAAACTATTAATACGGAATGATGCAAATACAAATAATTTATTATACATGTAACTGTTTAAATACATGTTTGTTACTTATGAATATGGAAAAATGACTAGAAAGATAGTTCAACATTTAATTAGGATTACTGGCAGGCAAGATTACATATGAGCTATTTTTCATCTTGTGTTTATTTATACTTTATATATTTTCTCCCTTAAATATGAACTGCTTGATAAAGTTGGTAATTGGGAAATCCGTAAATCCAGGGAACCTTTTTTTTGGACAAGCATGGGGAGAAGGAACCAATCACTGAGCTGCCAGCGGGCTGAGGGCTCCAGAGTCTCAGGAGCCTTCTGCAGAGGGCCTGGAGCCCTGTTGCTAAAGCACAGTCTTTTGGGGAGTGCACACAAAGACCTAGCATGGGTGCGGCGGGAAGCTGGCAGCCAGGACTGAAAGACCTAGCATGGAAGTGCAGAGGGACCCTGGAGGCCACGACCTGGCAGTGTAGTTTCTGCTCGCTTGCCCTGGGCTTGCACCAAAACACCAACTTCAAAACTTGAAACATCTGGACATGAAGTGGTTTTGCTTTGGAGGTGTTTATTCACTTCCAAAAGTGTTTATTCAGTGACTTCCTTGTAGCCAGCACAACTTGCTATGTGGACAGATGTGGGCCTTTCCTAAGAAAGCCAACAGCTTGACTGGGCAGAAAACTGGGCAAGAGGCGATAAAAAAATGTATGAATTTTATGAACACAAAAGCCACAGTAACAACCCACGTAGGGATAGAGAAGCATGACTACAGGAGATGGAGCTTAGTAGTCCCTGAGGAGCCCTGGGATGCAGTCTCCCACCCAGGCCGCACCATCTCACTTCCAGGTATGATCCCAGACCCTGGGCTTTGTCCTTTGGATATGAGGCTTTCAAGATCCATTCTCCAGTCATTGCTAGAAATAGCCCTGGAATTATTTTCTCCTTGGAACCTGGGCATGATGTCCCAGTAATAGTGACTCAGGCCCGAGGACAGGGCCCCTGTGAGTGTTTCCCGTATGAACAAGCAATCACTACACAGCATCTGCAAGGGACAGAAGAGAGAGCAGTGGTGAACTGGGTTGTCTTCTCAGTGGGCAGCTCACAGACCAGCATGGAGGAGAGTGACTTGTGTGATGAGCACACAGATTTGCGTGTGTGACAAGCAGGCAAGCCAACTGGCAGTGGTGGTAAGACAAGCTTTGTCTAGCTCATCATTAGAGCTTGGAGGAGGGCTCCACAGAGGATGCCCTCCTGCCATGAATCATTAGGAGCGGGCAGGATTGTGAGATGGAAGAGGAGATCATTGCTTTGTAGGAATGTTCAGACAGAGCCGTAGTGCACCAAATGATATTTGGAAAGGCATATCCAAAATGTTTGATTTTTTCTACTGTTTGGCCAGATTACGATAATTATGCCACTTTACAGATGAGGAAATAGAATCTTACTCATTCAAGGGATCTGGTTTAGTGATGTCCCAGCTGATGACCGAAGTTGCGTATATTGCGCAGGCTGCCTGAGAATAAGATGCAAAGAGAAAACAGCACAGGGCTGAGTACTAAGCAGCGATGTCGCTGACACTGGAGGCAGTGTGGAGAACTAGCTGAGCACAAGTGGGGCAGGGAACGAGCCAGGTAAAAGTTCTGTCAGGATTATGCTCTCCGATGACCTTCGAGGCTGAGGGCTGAGCTGTAGGAAGGGTAGGTCCAGCAGGACATGGAAAGGAGCTATCATGCTTGTCAGGGTGAAAGGCAGAAGACTCCAGGAAGGCCGGGATTCACCTGTTCGCAGCACGTTTCAGCAGTGCCCCTGCCAGCCCCAGTGTTTCCAACAGCATTCTACAGGTTGTAACTGGCATACACCACACACAACTTAACTCTCTTGGTTGGTAAATGTTGGCATGTGTGCATGTGGACAGTACTGTCTGTGAAACAAATACACCCAGTACCTGCACAGGTTCTCTGTGCTCCTTAGGGATCCCTCCCTCCAGCTTTGGTATCTTTTTATCTCCAAGTAAGCACCACCCACCAGATTGCTTTTTGGTAGTTTGTATACGTGAACTCGTATTGGTCGTGTTCTTCCTTGCCTGGCTTTCTTCACTAGGCGCAGTTGCTCGGTGATTCTTCAATGCTTTTTGGTGTACTGTAGGATGCACTTTAGTTCTCTTCTCTGTCTATCAGGTTTTGGCTATTATAAATAATGTTACTTTGAATATCTGTATACAGGGTTATTTTAAATAGATTCTTTCATTTCTCTTGGCTAAATATTAGAAGAAGAATAACTCAATTATATAGTTGGCATGCATTTCAATTTTTAACTGAGGCACATCATTTTTATATTACTAAAAAGTTAGTAATTTAAATAAGTGATTAAACCTGTCATGATACACGCCTGGGAGAGGAAAACTGCACTGTTTCAGCGACGATGGCTGTGAATTCATACTCGAGGCATAAGGATGACTACGAAGTGACAGCAAGGAGGGTTACAGAGCATCTGAATGCATTCCCCAATAGAGGAATGACATTTATATAATTTTACTCATTTATTTTTGGTAAGATATTTGAGTGTACTTTAGGCATTGTTTAATGTTATGCTTTCATAACTTTTACAACCTATCCCCAAAACTAATGAAAGAATTCTAATGTTGGAAACTGAAGAAGGGGTTCAGATTAAGAGTCCACTGGTAGGGGATGCAATTTCTAGTATGGGAGCACATGAAATAGGAAATAAACGGTGACTACTTTGCACTGAATCCCTCATTCCTCTCTCTCTCTCTCTCTCTCTCTCTCTCTCTCTCTCTCTCTCTCTCTCTCTTATGGAGTATATTATTTTCCCTGAAAGAGGAGAGCATTTGATTTTCTAATAGATAGTGAGGGAAAAAAAGGAATGTGTTAATAATAGCTTGATTATTTTCAACTCAAACGCCTAAGTAAGAACTGATATATAACTTATGCAGATCTATGCAAACAATTATTTAAATTGGATGGGAAGGACAGGAGCTTGTGGGTGGCAGTGTGTGTTGGTTTGCTATTCTGTTGGGAGGACTCCTTGGTGCAAGGCCACTGAAATGAGGAATGAAGGACGCTGTGCGGTAAGCAGCCCCAGCTCCTCTTGGCAGGAGGACATTGGGTAGCTCAAGGTTAGCCTGATATAATAACAAGCATGCATGTAATGCTTTATTGTTTCCCAAACACATGCATATGTATCAGGTTGTCTAGTTCCGTGAAACCTCCATGAGAAGGTAAGAGCAAATTTATTTTAATCCCCATTTGATAAATGAGGAGAACAAAGTTCATAGAAATTAAATAAATTAATAACAAATATTAATCTCAGTGCTCAAAGATTACCTGTGCATTTTCCCATTAATCCTCACCATAGCCTCAGGGAGCGAGGGCAGGCAGGGAACAGATAGATTATTTTTCCTCACCCATTTTTCAGATGAGAAAATTGAGGTTAATAGAGCTAAATAATGCAGAAGACACGCAGGAGGAATGTAAGCTCTGCTCTGCAGGCTTGGCTTCTAGAGCCAGCGATCTCTAATGTGTCTCACCACGGTGACACACCTCTAATCACAGTGCTGCTGACTAGAGAGATGTGTCAGTTCAGTCTTCAGATGGAAGGTGATGCTCCTACCCTGGCTCGCCTGGGTGTGTGGGTGTAGAAATAGTCTTCACCTTTCACTCTTGGTCTAGTTAGTTTAGTAGAATGCTGAAGGTGTGTGTGTGTGTGTGTGTGTGTGTGTGTTGTGTGGAAGACTCATTTCTTGGGCTCTTTTCAAACCCAAGAAATGTGGAGTAAATGCATGATGTTCTGGAACTATGTATTGTTTTCTAGAACTCACGGCTCCTGTCCTTTGCTAGTGTGTCTTATGTCATGATGAAATGTGTGTGTGTGGTGGGAAAGTGTGTATTGGCCAACTGGCACTGTATTTTCCTTTGACTGTTTATTGCTGTACTGCTAGCCTGTTAAACAGCTTTACTCTTCTGTAACATGTCTCCATAAAGCTAATGACGCGGTCTCTCCTTACTTTGAGGATGCTTTTGGGGGAAGCGTTTCCACGTTGCCACATCAGAGGATGCTAGTCATGGTGGCACCGCCTACTTGGAGTAAAGCCACGGTCTGGGAGCATCAAGTATTCAGCAATACTTCTCTCACTTGAATCCAATTCTGGGTATTTTTTTTCCTGAGGACCAGAAATTTCTATGGTTAACATGATAATGCATTTAAGTTATTATATAACAAATTATTACTTTGGCTGCAAGCTAAGCTAAAGTCCCCATTTTTTTCTTGAAGTAAGAGGGCAAACTACTGTCCTTGGAGTTGGCCCAGCTTTTTCAATCACTTGAGACTTGGCCTCACTGGAGCTGGCCGGTCTGAGTGTTTCTCTGTGGGATTTCCTGGCCTGCTGCCCACCACCAAGAATACCTTTGATTTTTTGTGTCACCCTTCTTTTGAAAATCGAAGAGGCTTTCTTCCAGAAATTTTAAATTTGTTTAATTGTATAGCTATGTTTATTGGATACAGAGAAGTCAAGTGAGGATTCATGTATCTAGGACAAAATCTCAAATTTTGAAACCAGTTGTGTCCTCTGATGAGCATAGAATCCTGCTGGGTGCAAGAGCGTTGTTTCGAAGGGGGGGTCATAGGCAGATGGATGGCTGCGTACTGTTCCTGTACTGGCACCAAGAGTTTTCTTAAGGTATGGTCAAAACATTACAGAGTTTTAAAGCTGACGAGAAAAAAAATAGCTTTTTCTGAAAGAAATAGGACAATTACAAGAAGACATAAGAGAACAGGTGTAGCAAGATGCTTTGTGATTCTGTCTTAAGTCAAGTATTTTTCTGCATAGCCTTCCTTATGGTGTTTAAGAAGGTTGGGCAGCACCCTAAGTTGCTTTTCTAATCAGTTGCTTTGTGGAAACAGGAAACAGGCACAGTACCTTGAGCCAGCATAGTCATTCAGGAGTGTTTTTCCAGGATTGTAATGCAAGCTGAGCTTCAACCATAAAAGGTGGTTCTCACTCTCTACTCTACTCTCCCCTCTTCTCAGCCCTGTTTCTCCTCCCTTTTCTCTCCTCCTCCCTGCCCTTCTGCTTTCTTGTCAGACTGACAAAACCCAAAAGGCAGGAAAGTGTGAAGGTTTTTCACATTGCTTTTCTACCTGCTGCAAATGTGGTGGCGGGCGCTGGCAGGGTGTCCTCCTGCAGGGACTCAGGAAGTGCTTTGCATCAGTTCTCCCCCAGCCTTGGGGAGGGAAAGAGGAGTGAAGTCAATTGCCCCTGGTGTAACTGGATGGGGAGATGAGTTTGCAGGCTCACCCCAGCCACACGCTGAGTCAGGAAACAGCCCATATAGCACCCAATGTGCCACTTTGGAGCTCAGGCCCTGGGTTGCTGTTTGCTGGGGAGGTGGCTAATGGTGTGCTAAATAGGAAGCAAAGGTTGCTGCCCTGGAGAGGAGGCCAGGCTCTCTGTGGGTGTTGGGACCGGTGGTGGAGAGGGCCCAGGGTAGGAGAAAAGAGCTAGTCTTTGACTTCTTTAAAGCTCTTGAAGAAGAAACAAATGGAATCTGTGACCTAATTAGTGTGCTCTCAGATGCTAACTGACCCCCTTCCCCTGCCCCCCAGCACAGAGGCTTTGCTCCAAGAGCCCTTGCCATATTTCTTTAATCTCCTGAGCTATTTGGCCAGCCTCCTTGCTATATTTCTGCAGCCTTCCAAGAGGTAAGTGAATGAGCAAAGATGTCAGGTTTTGGCTGTGTGGATGCTGCTGTCTGCTGAGGGCCAGCCAGTGGGGTTCATGTGGCTCACTCTTCCTGCCCCTCAGGGAGCTGGGCTCAGTGATCTCTGGATCCTGCAGAGCCACGTGTACCCTCAGTTTCCCCTGAGAAGCTGATGCTATTGGGAACGGGCTGGAGGCAGCAAGTCACTCACATGCCCTGTTCTTGGCTGCCAGAAAAGACTCTGGCTTGGGCCAGAAAGTGTATTTCAGGATAGGAACAGAGAAAATATGCCATGAGTGATGGGAGTGGACTGTCCAGCTGGAGTGCCTGTGACCATCCCGGGCATGCGACAGGCGACAGGCGTGTGCTCAGTGGGTCTAGGATGGATCATAGCATCATGCTCACCTCTACATTGGCAGCATTTACTTCCCTGTGGACATGGAGGCTTTTCCAGTCTCAGTGTTTGACCAAATGTCACAACTAGAAGAACGACACACACTGTTACTACCTCTAAGGAGTAGAATCGGGTGAACCCCACCACCCCCACTTTTTTTTTTTTTTTTGTACCTGGGATCAAACTCAGGACCTTGTGCTTCCCAGACAGGTGCTTAAATCACTGAGCTAACTTTCCAGCCCTGTCCTCTTTTTGTGGAGGATGAAGTTAACCTTGTGTCCTTCGGCACTGAGGCTTCGAGGTGTAAGGCTGTCCCAGAACCCTGTGGACACCTTCCAGACTCCTCCTCCGCCCACTTCCCTTCCTCCCAGTCCCCATCCTGCAGGTGTAGATTGGGAAGGACAGGGAAGAGGATGAAAGCTGCTGCTTTTCCTCCCTACCTGAAGCCCCAGCTCAGTATAATTCTAGCCATTGTTTTGACATTTTCTATCGTTGTTATTCAGACACAATGAGCTCTTTTCCTTGCCATAGGGAAGGGGTGAAGAGTTCAGCTTTAGCTCAAGCCCAACTGCCCTTCTTTCTCTCTGATCTCCTGGAAAGGATTGCCCACACTCACTGCGAAGGCACTAAGTCTTGCAGCCTCATGCTTGTGACCCGGTCACCTCCGAGGCCTTTAATAAACAGTGACTGGCTGGCACGTAGCATCTCCGGATGCTCCCAGCGGGGTTGGTATTTGTGACCTGATTTATACTTCTTTATCCCTCCTGCCAATGTATTGTATGGTAAAATATTTGTTGAGAAAGGAAAGGAGATACTGGTAAGATATTTTTTCTGGCTTCTAGCCTCTGTTTTTCAAAGAGCATCTTCTCTTAGTAAAATCTAAAATGAAAAATGTGGTGTGTAGAAGGCCATGCTAGTATCCACAATATATACTGTCCCATTCCTTGCACAGACAATGCTCCTGTGAAGCCCTGAACATGCCCCTTGATTTCCCAGACTCCTCCTTGCTGTGGAATGCCTTGTTGCCTATCCCTGGCCAATGGGTTGCAAGCAGAAGTTGGTTCTCAAGAAAGCCCACCTACAACAATTAAACTCAGTTACTGGCCAGGTGTAGTGGTGTACACCTGAAACTTCAGCACTCTTACAAATTTCAGTCTAGCTGAGAAAATTTAATGCTTTAGTGAGACCTTGGCTCAAAGTAAAATATTGAGAAAAGAGGGCTAGAGATACAAGTCATAGTGAAGATCCTTTGTCTGATTTCTAGTCCCCAAAACAACCCCAACCGAAAGTTGAGTTCCTGTCAGCAGCACACATTCCTCCTGCTATGATATTGGTAGAGATCTTGTGACAAACAGGAGAGAGATAGGGAGGGAGAGGGAAGGGGAGAGGGAGGAAAGGGGGAAGAAAGAGGAGCAGGGGGAGGGAGATGGAGAGGGAGAGAGAAACAGGACAGGAGGAACTGGAGAACAAGGAAAAGGAAGAAGGGAGGGCTGGGGAGATAGCTTGGTGATCTAAGTGCCTACCTGGCAAGAGCAAGGACCCTGGTTCGATCCTCTGTACCACATGCCATGCCAGCCTCAGAACCCTGGGTGTGCTGGGCTGGCCCTGAAATTGGGCATGGTGACTCACACCTATAATCCTAGCGCTGGGAAACTGAGACAGGAGGATCACCAGGAGTAAACTGCATAGTGAGACACTATATTAAATAAATAAATAAGTAAATAAATAAATAAAATATTTTTAAAAAGAGGAGGAAGGGAGAAGAGCAATGATGAATAGGAACAAAAGTCAAATTATGGATGATCTAAGAAAAGCAAATTGTGGAAGCACAATGACTTGAGCTCAAGGGCCTGCACCTTCACCCTCAGCTGCGGTCTGCCACATCAGGCTGGCTGGCACCTGCCCTGGCCACTTCCATGCCAGCTGTCTGGGGAGAGATTGGGCCTCGCACTTTCCAACATTCCAGCCCTTGCCTGAGAAATGTCTTCATCCTGCGGACCTTGAGGAGTCCTCACTAGGTGCCAGGCCTCCTCCTATGACCCGAGGAAACAGAGATTAAAAACAAGGGTTGGAGCTTACCTTCTGTGTTTTGATAGCTATTTTGCAGTATGTAACGTACAGAATTATTTGATGTTTCAAGAAATCTTTTGGAATAAGGAGTTTTATTCATTTATCTTACTTTTTTCAGATAAGAAAGCAAGCTTAGTCTGAGGTTCAGTAAATTCTCTGAGATAACAGTTACTGCTGAAACTGGCATTTGCAGCTAGGTTCGTCTAAGTTCAGAGCCTCTTTGCTTTTCATTAAGTCGAGCTATTCATTTTTTCCTTTAGAGCCTTTCAGCCTACTAGGTAAAACAGCAAGTGTTTGGAGTCCAGGGAGCAGAGTCCGATCCCCAATCCCTCTGTGTGGTGGTCGTGCGCATAGGCACAGGTCAGCCTCACCTTTCTAATGAAGGAGAGGCAGAGTCCCTACGCAGGCTGGGGTCAATGTTCACAGCATGACAGCGACAGAGGCAGGAAGGTAGTCAGGGCTGTGTGTGCTTGTGCCTCAGTAGGAGGCAGACCTGCACGTGACAGAAGGACCACGTGGTAGGCACATTCCCTGTTTATGAATGACAGCCACATACTGCGGGAAGTAGGCTCACGTCACTGAGTGGAGGTAGTAACAGTGTCACAAAAAGGGGACCTTGAAGCAGGAGATTACAGGGAGAGAGGCCCCCAGCAGTTAGAAGAACAAACACAGAGGTGCTCAAGTCACGAAGAGGACCTTGACATGGCCACCACAGGAGGAGGAATGTTGGAGCGAGGCTCAGAGTATGTGCTTAGGGTGGCCTATGAGAAGTGTTCTCACATGCCATGCCAAACTGAGATGGACCAGAGCAGAACTCTGGCTTAGGGACACCAGACAACACTGTTGCTTAGCTTGCAATGCAGCCCCACAGTGACAGAAGGTCAGCAGGTGGGCTGTCTAACCTTCCCCATGTCCTTGCCATTGAGGGTGAGAAAGGTGGCGCTCGCTCCTCCCTGCCCTTCTGCCTGCAGCAGCTCCACACCGCAGTGCACTCCAAGCGCTGCTGTCTGGACTCCGTGAGGGTGCACCACACAAGGAGGTTGTGTCTGTGTCTCCTACCACAAGGGCACCTCGTGAGGAGGAAATAGTGCTAGTGCACATCGCTCTTACAGTACTAGCATCGCCATTTCTTCCAAGCAGCATTAAGGGAGCAGAGGGGAGCAAACCCAGTAACCCACACTTGTTTCTCAGGAAAGAAAAGACATCTCACCTGTGGAGAATTTATCCTGAATTAAGTGGCCCTGCCCAGAGAGTGGATCTCCTGAGTCATATTGTCGGCCTGGCCCTTGGCTTTTTGCGATGATTTTATGAAATCTCCTCCATTCTCCTAGCCTACTCTGCCAGGAGGCCTCCTGGGGTGTGTGGGAGAAGGGCTACCTCGCCTGTTTCTGGAAGAGAAAAGGGACCCTCTGCTTAGCAACTCAATGGGGCTCCCAGTGATCCGGGCCCTTGCTGCCTTTCCTGAGCACTGGAGAAATCAACTTGCAGCTTTGCCCACAGCCATGGGGCCAGTCCAACTCCCTGCTAGAATGTTCCTTGCGCAGGTGGGGCTGTGCCATTCCTGTGATGCTTGGCTGGCCTGGTCTTTCCATGGTAAGGAAGGTGCCATAGGAATGTTGAAGATTCCATGGAAGCATGGATTCCCATGTAAATACAGATGCTCCTCAATTTGCAGTGGGATCGCTGCATGATAATCCTGTGCTGAATTGAAAATGACCTTATGCCAACAAAGCACTTGGTACCCTTAACCTACGTAGGTGCACTAGAGATCAGCAGCACGTTCCAGACAGCATGCTTCCTTCCTTCCACATCTGGGAGTGGCCTCAGTACAGGTCTGCTGCCATGGCACTGCCATGGCATTGCTAGGAGAAATGGCCGTGTCTATGGACAAGGCAACTTCAGGTGGGGCTGGGCAAGTCTGTGTGTGGGTTGCCATGCCGTGAGCCTGTTTCAATGCCCTTGGTCCCCTGGCCACTTGGGGCTGTGACCTTCTCCTGCTTCCTGACCCTTGTTAGGTCTCACTTCTGGATTCGCAGCCCGAAGCAGGGTTAGGGTTAGGATGCATGGCTAATGCCAGCCCCCACTCTTCAGCCCCACACCTCCTGTGGCATCTATCTCCATGTGAAGGTAACGGAATCTGTTCTTGGGATTTAGCAGTTTGATCAGCTTCTGATTTTCCCAGTGAAGAATCTTGTTCATAGGACGAAGCAGTTCACATTTACTGGCAGCCCAAACACACAACCCCAGACCTCCATAGGAGGGCGTGGAAGCCTCCATCTGAGGGGAGGCCAGGCCAGCAGGAGGAGGTGCACTCCCCTGCTCAGGGAGCTGCAGGCCTGGCTGCTTGTAATGGAGGCAGACTCGGCCCATGTCAGGGACTGGCTTGCTGAGCACAGCACATTTCTGCGTGATCCTTCACAGCACATGCAGTACTTCCTCTGCATGGTCTCTATCCAGTTCTCAGTAATGCTGTCTTCCTCCAGGCTCTTACATCCTTTAGTCCTGGGGAGCTTGGTGAGGAGAGATGAGGTGGCTGCATGGGACACAGCCCCTTCTCAAACATGCCTTGTCACCAACAGAACTGGGACATAGGGGGCTGGGGAGATAAGTCAGTGGAATAAGTGCTTCTCTGGCAAGTGCAAAGGCCTGAGTTCAAGCCCCAGTTCTGCCAAAAACAAACAAAAAAAAAGAACTGGGACATTAGGCACTGACTCTGTGGATCCCTGGCCAATGCTTTGCTTATGCAGCTTCCCCACTCCCACCCCAGACCTTCCTGGTGTCACCTGTGGAGCTGCACGTCCAGCCCCCCACCCAGGAAGGGTGAGCAAGGCCGGGCTTCCCTCTGACTTGACACCTCCCCCTCCTCACACAGCTCTGGTCTCAACCCCTGTGGCAGTACTGTGGCTGGGGAGCACGGGAAGCACAAGTCTCAGGGCTTTGGGCCCTCCGGCCGCAGGGAGTGGCGTAGCCCAGAAGCAGCATCCCCTCCAGCCGCAGGGAGAGGAACACTGCTTCCCCCTCTCAGCATAGCCACACATCTAGGATCACATCCCAGGTGAGATGGAGTCATCACGTCCCAGCCTTTGCATGTGACTGCTTTCTCTTCCTGATGCACAGGCAGGTAGAGTGGAAGACCTGTTCTTACCTCACTGCATCCCTTAGGGCCCTGCCTGGAGTGAGTTCCCAGCACAGGGACACCTCACCTCAAACAGCAGTGCGGCGCTCTTGTCTTCTGTTTTGTAGGGGTGTAAAGTGACACCACCTTTGCTTCCAGGTGGCCAAGGAGCTCTATGTGGTAAAGCCACCTCTACTAGAGACCTCTACTATGAAAAAGCTGCTCTCAGAATACCAGCCTAAGGGCCTCTGGGTGAGGAAAAGAGTTTTCAGGCTCTGGCTACACCATGTTGGAGACTCAAGGCCACCGCCACCAAAGGGGACAAATAGGGGGAAGCTGAATCTGTCTTAGTTATGATAAGCAGAGGCCTTGAGAGTCACCCTCTATGGCTACAGTCTGGGTAGCCAACAGTGGGAAAGGCAGAGAGAAAGCTGTGGATAACACCTGGTTGTCAGGTGAATGAGTGCCTCAAGCCTTCATTACCTGAACCTGCCTTGGGTCCCAGACACTGGCCAATCATTTGACCTTTGCAGTAGTACTGGAAGTAGGAGCTCTGTGAGCCCATGGTGCAGAGGATGTTTACCTACTGGCTCAGCACACTGGCTGTACGAGTCTGACATCAGGGGCTGTGCTCCCAAGAACTGCTGTGTGGCTGTGGGTGAGGTAAATGCAGAGCAGTGGGAGCCAGGACAGGTCACTTCATCAGAGCTCAGCAGTGTGGGATTCCCCTCCCCTCCTCTCTCTTTCTCTCCTGTGATTCCTTCTTACCTTCCTATCTGGCTTTCTTCCTATCAACTTTTACCTCAAGTCTCCTATGTGTACACTTTCCACAACTCCTATCAAAATCCCATGCTTCCAGGTCAGGGATGCTTAAGCCTTCTCTCATTTTTCTCTTGAGCATTGCAATCCCTTCCTCCCTCAGCCCTCTGCATGGGCGTCTGTGCCTGGACTTCCTTTTGCAGGTAGAAAAGCCTCATGGGCCTCTTACTCAATCGCCACTGTGACTTCTGCACCATGATGGGCAATGTTCAGCACATGGTGACCCCGTGCAGAGTCCTAGAGAGAGAAGTGGGTGTGGAGTTCACCGTAAACAGAATCGAAGTTCAGTCCGTCTTTTGATTAAGAATGTGTTTTCAAGAAATGTATTTGCCTTTCAATTTCCTGGTGGTAAAAAGAAGTTGTGAGGACAGTACCTGGCACATTACGAATATTTCATAAATTTTAACTTCCGCTGCTCTTCCTCTTGAGGTCTGTGTGCCCTGCAGTTGCCGTTGCAGTGTCAGCAGGCCGGGTACACACCTGCATATGTGGGCAACACCTGGCTATGTGAACAGACAGTTGTGAATTGAATGAGTGGATAAATACGAGCTATTAGAGCTCTACATGAAGAGTTAAGCTCTGCTTTTGCTATCATTCTCAGCTTGTGCTCATGGTGGCAAACAGTCATCAAGCAACTACTCTACTAAGTACTGAGGATAACAAGAAGAGTCAGCCATGGCCCCTGCCATGAGGGGGCTTGCAGTCAAAGAAGAAACTACATCACACATAAACAACTACCAGCAATGCAAATTGGTAGATGAGGTTTGGCCTTAGAGGGATTGAGAACTAACTTTTGCTATTTGGTTACTGCCAATGTGACCTTGGGATCTTATTTAGTAATAGGATGATCCTGCTTTTTCCTCAGTAAAATAAAGTTAGGACTGTAATAGCCTTACTCCTCAAAAATAATATATATATATATATATACATATGTATATATACTCTTATTTATTTCCTTTTTTGGTACAGGGTCTTGCTATGCAGTTCAAAGTTTTACTGATCCTCCTGTCTCAGCCTCCCCAGAGCTGGGGTTACAGACGTGTATCACTACACATAGATTGTGACGTGTGTTCTGGGTCATGCTGACATTATAATGGGGATTATGATGTCATGATGAATTCATAATGAGGATTATGATGTCATACTAATATCATAATTGATACTATGATATCATGTGAAATCATAATGGGGATTCTGAGGTCATGCTCATCTCATAAAGCAGATTATGTTTTCATACTAACATCACAATAGGGATTATTATGTCATGATGAAGTCATGGCTTTCAGTACTGGAGATCAAACCTGGGTCCTTGCGTTTGTCAGGCAGGCACTTAGCTGAGCTATCTTCCTAGCTTGTAAATATTAAAAGAGAATCATTTAATTGAGCCTCTGAGACACAGTAGCCGCTCGGTCAACTCCAGCTGACAGCACATCTGGCCGAGCATGCTGCTGGGGCTTTGGCTGAGAGAGGACATATTTCATCATGGAGAGTCCTGGCATGTGGGAACTAGTCAGGAAAGAGTGAGAGAAGAGACTCCCTGCACAGGAAGGGCCTGCCAGCTTCGCTGCAGTGAGGGCCAAGACCCCAAGAGGCATGTGTGCTTTGCAAAGGACCAAAGGAGGCAGCAAAGGGGGTAAGAATGGAAGAGCCAGCTCTCAGTGGACTTTGAAAGCAGAGGCAGCAGAATCTGTTTTTATTTTAGGAACTAGCCAGCCACAGACTTTGATGTGATCAGAGACGTTGTGGGGACAAGCTGGCATTCCTTTCTGAATCTTGATCATGGCTTCCTCTAGAATTCAGGTTAGATTTCATGTTCTTGTTGCAGCCTGTCAAATCCCCTTCACACCATCTTCCGTCACTCTTTCCATTCCTTTTGAGGGGCCCAGGTGGCACTGTCCCTCAGTCCCTTCAGCCTTCTACTGAAATGTTAGCGATTAGGAAGGCCAGCCTAGTCACCTGTTGAAGCAGCACTTCCTGGTTGGGTGATATACAGCTCTGAGTCATGAAACTGACAGGATGAGTGACTCCTGGCAGTGCCCAAAAGATCATATTGTGGAGTGCATGGCTAGATTAAATGACAAGCATTTTCATTGATTCATCAGTCTTTCAGTTCGGTAACTGGGGATGGCAGAAGTACTTTCTGTGTCCATGAGAGCTAGCTAGGAAGATGCTGCTACTGAAAATGAAGGTGGTGGAGTCACCATGTGTGGCTGGGGGAGGGGAAGGGCCTGGCTGTTGCTCTGTGCTGTGCACTGGGCTAGTCTTGAGACAGTACCATGGAGCATGACAGAGAAGGGAGAGGAAGCGCAGGCTTCGGTTTAGCTCAGATTTCAGATGTTTGATTCAGTGGGGAGGCCTTGCACATATTTGTCTGCTGGCAGGAAGGAGACAGGTGACAAGTGCTGGCCCTCAGTCCATGGGCCAGGAGGAGACACCTGGAGGAGACAGAAGGCTAGGATGACAGACAGACTGCATCCTGAGGAAAGGTGTGGAGAATTTGTGAGCATCATTGGAGGGTGACTTCTGGTATGGACACATCCTGTTTGGTGGGGAGTTATGGGTCCTCGTCACACCTTCTTAGCCTTCAGTGCACAAGGCGACTTCAGTAGATACGATGTGAAGAGGATTTGAAGATGGCACTGGGAAGAGAGGGTCACAAGAGTTCAGTGGCATCTTTAAGACTCCCACTGAGGATCCAGGGCATGAAAGCCCTCTCCAAGCATGTCACCCTTTTGTACAAAGCTGTGGTTTATCATCCATTTTCATCTGTGAAATGCCCCGCCATGAAGTTTCCGTGTTTTATTTCCACTAATTCTCACCATTCCCTATGGAGATAAGGATTATTATCTGCATAGTTAAGTGACTCAACTACAATGGCTATTCAGAAGCTCTGAGTTTATATCCAGATCAGAGAATTCTCATTTTCTCTTACTGGGCTACACTCCATCTCCTAAGTAAGCTATCAGACATGATGTTTTCAGAGAGTGGCCTGGCCTAGGGCAGGGATAAAAGGCAGTAGAGTATACTTGTCATTGTTAGGCTTTCTGTGCTGCATTGGTTCTAGACGCACTGCAGGGAACAGCCACAAGCTGTCTCCTCCTTGCTTCTGTAGTAAACTGCTGAGCGACACTTCAAGTATTTAATCTACCTTTGTGAACACAGCTGGAATGGCTGTTGGGCCTCTGTGTTGACTGGGAGTAGCTAGTTCTCTAGTTTCTTGTTTAATTGTGCATTGGTATCCTGGAATCTAACCCAGTGCCTGATGTGTGCTGGGTACAAGCTCCACCACTTGAGCCACATCCCTAAGATGTCTGGTTGAGGTAGAACTATCTTTGATGAAGCTGTTCTTAGATTTCCATGAAATGGTTCATCTTGATTCCTTCTTGAGGCTGGATGTTAAACAAACAGCCCTGCCATCTCTGTTCAGGAAATGGTTTGCACACATACATTTACAAAAATATCTGCGCCTGACCTGTACAAGACCCCGAGGTTCCAGAGTTAATAAATGTCCTGTCCCTGCCACACCTGTGACACTGTAAATTTGTAACCACAAACAAAACCTGGATGGATTCCATGCCAGCTGTGACTTTAATTAAAGCTATTTAGAGGGGCTGAAGGCTAATTTAAAGGTGATTGCCAGATAGGTTTTCTCACATCTAAAAGTGCTAGTTTGACAATTAAATGGTAGTGCAGCCCTTAATTGGCTTGAGTTAAACAAGAAGTGATAGAGGGGCAACACAGGCTGTGGGCCCCTCAGTCCTCATGGTGACAAGTCACCAACAGTCCCTGCCTGCTACATATGCAGGGGCGGGTCTTAGCCTTGGGGGTCACTGTGCAGAGAAGCAGCAGCCCACTGCTTGCCTCTCAGTGTGGTGTAGAAGCTTCTTACACTACAGCTTTTGTTAGATCTGGAAACTTGATACACTGAAACAGAACCACAAGCAGGAGACACTGTTTACACAGACTGGAGTGGGAGTCCTGTGTCCCAGCTCTGTCCCTCTAAAGACATCCAAGTATAGATACTACTATCTTAATGACTTTTCTTGCAGCTGAAACAAAAATACCTGACACCCCAAGTTAAAGGAGCAAAGGGTAGTTCAGCTCAGTTTGTAGAAGTTTCAGTGCATAGTTGGCTGGCTCCAAGGCAGGGTGGCATGGTGGAGAGGCACCACAGAAAAGAAGCACTCCATGACAGGCAGAAGGCAGCAAAATGTTGCAATAGCAAAATGGCAGCCGCAAGCAACAACAGTAAATCAACAGTGACCCCCCTTTTTGTCCCTTACAGCTTATCTGGGCTGTCTACCCATAGGGCAGACAGAACACTCTCAAGGTGGGCAATTCTAATCCTAGCATGTATTATGAATCAATCCCAGCATCCCATTCTTGGTACCAATATAACATACTCTAGATCCAGTCACCTCTGAAAAGTCCCACCTATGTATGGGTTGCAGGGGCCTTTGATTCAGGGCTGGTTCTAGTAGGCCATGACACCTACTGAGATAACTTTGTGGTGATGATACGGACAAGGAAATAAATGCTTTTAAGACAGTGAGATGAGAGTTTCCAGCTTGCCCCAAGTAATGTCTTCTTTGGTTTTGTTTATTTTCTTAGTTCCATCCCTCACGTTACCAACTTGTAGACAACCCTAGAAATTACTCGTTGACAAACCAACAAGGTTTTATTGGGTATCTTGCATGTCTAAATCCACTGGTCCTTCCTCTAATATTACTGGAAAAAGAAAACAATTGTTGGAAGCCGGGCGTGGTGGCGCACGCCTGTAATCCCAGCACTCGGGAGGCTGAGGCAGGAGGATTGTTGTGAATTCGAGACCAGCCTGAGCTACAAAGTGAGCTTAAGGACAGCCTGAACTGCATAGTGAGACCCTGTCTCAAAAAAAAAAAAGAAAAAAGAAAACAATTATGGCCAGTAGGTGCCTGGGCCCTGTCAGTATAGGCGGGGCCTCTGTATGATAGGCCTCACTCCCTAAGCTGTGTATTCCTTTAACCTTCCTGGATCTACTGAATCTGACCAAAATTTATTTTAAATGATTGAAGAGTACCTGCTAAAATCCTTCTTTGTTGGATGCCATCTTGCTTTTCACATGGTGACTGAGCTACTTCAAATATTTCTGAAGCTAAAAGTGTCTACCAAAGTAAAGCATGCTGGAGTGGCCACCGGGAGGCGAGCCTTCCAGCCCCAGAGCTACCCCCTGCACAGTAGGACCTCTGGCTTTGTACTCCTGTAGAGTTGTAGCCCATGGTCTATTAAATTCTGGTTGTGCTCTAAAGGATCTAGAATTTTCTACCAACTCTGTTTCTCTAACTCATTCATGACCACAGATTTACTCATGAATGACCTGAGTTGTGAATCCCAGGTATCTGACTCCCGCTGGAGGGCCTTTTACTTTCTGGCAGATACACCGGTATTGGTCTCAGCACATGTTGTGAAAATTGGTTAACTCTATTAACAGTTACCATGGAACTGAGAAGCAGGAAGTGCTAAGAGGACAGTCACTGCTGAGACCTCATTTTGTTTGGTCAATTAGAAAATGGACTGAGGCTTCCAGATCCATTCCACGTGGGAGCTGCTATTAGATTTAATTTGAAAAGTCATTGGCATTGACTTCACATTTGTAGAACTCCTCTCACTCAGTTAACTCGAGCTCTTAACCTTGCATTAAGCACTTATTACCTTTGTTCAGCAGGGTAAACCTTATGACCTTTCCTTGTAGGTCAGTGGAATCAAGGGAATGCTGAAATATTTGTACAGTTTAGTGTCCATCATTTTCTATTTACCCCACGCCATCTTGCTCTTCTCTAACTGTACTGGGAGTAGTTTTCATGTTTTTTCAACAATACCTAGAGGTTTAGCCACTCTTTCACAAGCTGTTGGAGGAGAACATATCTATTTCAGAATTTCATATCCACGTGTCTACCAAGTCATTTTTATGGCAAACTTTTTGAACTGACTTCTCTGCCTTCTCTAAATATGCATGCTGTGTCACTGTGCACTCACTGATCCTGGATTTGGAAGAGTATGCTAGTGCCTAATAACTTTTCCCTACTCACTAAACTTCATCTTCCATAGCACTCAAATTACTGAGTACATGGAAAGAAATTAGTGGGAGGTGACCGCTCTTACTACTTCCAGTTAATACATGGCAAAGTAGAAATATTTGCTGAAGTTGACCAAAGTTAAGACTGTCTGCTGATTATTATAATGTCCTAGATTTAGACACCCCCACTCAGAATCCTTGCTGTATTACCTTCTCGCCAAATAAATTCATTATAGAACTCATGTCTCTTTTGTTCTGTGAAGTGGAAAGAATAAGGTTTCACTTACAGGGTTGTTTCAAGGACAGTGTTTATGGTTGGAACTTAGCAAGTATTAGCATTTTCTTTTCTTCTTCTTTTTCTGATTTTTCTTATTATAATCACCACACCATCACCTCCATCACCACTACCACCATCACCACTACCAACCACCACTACCACCACCATCACCACCACCACCATCACCACCACCATCACCTCCATCACCACCACCACCACCACCACCACCACCACCACCATCACCATCACCATCAACATCACCATCACCACCATCATCATCATCATCATCATAACCATCACCATCATCACCACCACCACCATCCCCACTATCAGCACCAGCACCACACCATCAAAAGGACCACCACCACCACCATCACCATTACCAGCTAACTGTCTAATTATATAACAGCAACACAAACAGGACATCTAAAACTCCTCTGATTTTGCATGAATGCCCTCTGAGTCTCAAAGACTGAAATCTGGAACTCTAGAAAATCATAGCAGACACAAACTTTGAAACTGGGTTTTAGGTTACAGTAGAGACAGGACCTGCTCACACTTTGTTTTTATAGAAATGCTGGAGTCACTAAAGTGTGGAGGAAGAGACAGTCTGCATCTACAGTCCAGACAGTGAATGGGCAGGATGATAAATCTAGACCTTGTATGAAGAGGTCTCATCTAAGTCTCCTGGAAGGGGAACTTCTGGAGCTAGAGCTCCTTCTGTGAAGTTGAAGGAAGAGCAGGCATAAAGCTCCTAATTTTGTTTGATTTATATCATTCAAAAGTTTTGCCTTGTCCTCGTGTCCTGGGGTAAAGCCAATCTAGAAAGTATCTGGCTTTGTGGCAGAGTGGCTGGAAGCAGAGAGCAGGCTCTTGCCTGCCAAGTGAAGATCTCACCAGTTAGACGGTAGTGGCAGAGCAGATGACAGTGAGCTCAGTGATTTCCTTGGAGAGACAGGGCCAGAGGATTTGCACAGACGGATTCCTTCCCCATCATCTGTTTTGCAGCCCCTGTCAGCATGGAGACTAAGCACTTCAAATGTTCAGCCAAGCCAGATGCTCCCTTCTGTCCCCAAAGAGAAGGGGCCAAAATGGAGCTCACCGTCCAAGCAGGACTCTTGGATAAATGTGATTCTGAAAACAGGGGCTAAAACTCCACTGCCGGAATCTTATAGTGTGGCAGTAGATATTTAAACATATAGCTCATAAATGAGACAGCATTCATTAACTCCCCACCATATCACATTTAATCTCCTGGTGATGAAAGGAGTTATTATTTTCACTTAATAGACAAGGACACTTAGGCTCAGAGAATTCAATAAGGTCCCAAGTCAGACACTTAGTCCTTTGGGGAGGACTGTGCCAAGAATCCAACTCAGGTCCTCACACTTGCCAGGCAGGTGCTGCACTGCTGAGCTGTATCTCTGGCCCTATACGGTTAGTGTTGAATGCTCCAAATACTAAGCCTCATAGCTAGTTTAAGTCCTCTGAAAACATTACTTCTGGGCCTAAGAATGGAAACAATGACTTTTCCATGTCCTCCAGATCTCAGCCCTCTGGTGTTCATAGAAATCTCATTCATTCATTCATTCATTCGTTCATTCATTCATTCATTTAATGGTTTCTTAATGTCTCCTGTGCCATACAGTATAATAGGCACAGTCTAAGGAAGGAGACATAGTCCTTGTCTTCATAAAAGTTCCCCATTTATGTTGATGTAGATGTAATGAAATATAATACATAAGAACATGTCTTCTGTGAGATATGGCAATAATACGAGCACTAGTAATGACTTTGAGGTACTGCAGCTCAAGCATCCAGAGAAAGCCAGTGCAGGAAGATGCCATTATGCCCTGAGAAAGACATTCCTGGCCAGTAAGGGAACAGGCACCAGAGAGCGAGAGCAATGAATGTACCTTGCCCTATGGACTGGAGAGAAGATTAGTGAGGCAGAAGCAGAGATATAGGAGAAAATATCAGGAGTGGGGTCACAAAATTGACACTATCCAGATGATTCAAGGTACTGATGTGACAAGAAAGTTGATGTATATTCTACATGGAATAGTGAAATTCTGTTTTCCAAAACCATTGGAGTAAAACAGTTTGATTGACATTTTAAGATAATTCTGGCTGTTAGTTGGAGAATAGGTTGTAGGACAGAAGGAGTTCAATTAGAAGGCCATTACAAACAGAGGGACAGTGGTGTGCCTGAAGAAGATGGAAGTGAAGATAAGTGGAAGTGAAGAGCTAGTATGTTCTTTGGGCTGGACATAGAATAAAGAGAGAGAGGGATTCAAGACAGTCCCTGGTTTGGGGCCCATGTAACTGGCAGGAGAAGGATGCTGCTCGTTGAGTTGGAAGGCTGTCAAGGATGATGGCAGCATGGAGCAGAATAGCAGGACATGGAAATATGCGTGCGTGTGTGTGTGTGTGTGTGTGTGTGCGTGTGTTTAATTTTAAAAGCCTGGATTCAACTGGGCATTTAGAGGTGTGGATTTTGTGCTCCTAAGAATGGACTGGACTGATGATATAGATTTGGGGATGAGTAGACAATGACTAGACTATATAGATAGCATTAAAACCATATAATTACATTAGACACTCCCAGAAGAATAGGAAGATGGGAAAGTTGAGGACTGTAGTTGGAACTCTGAGGTAACACTGCCTGTAGCAATCAGGGAGAGAAGGAGAGGTGCCATGGCCAAGACAGACAAAACATCTCACAATAAATGGACAGAGCACAACGTCATGGGGCCTGGGCAGGAGAGCTCAATTAGCCCATGTACCCGAGCTCTGCATCCATAAATATAAAACCAATTGCAGACTGAAATCCTCAGAAAAAGTTTCAGTCTGCACTGAATAGATTTCTTTCTCTTGTTATTATCTTTAAAACTAATCTATATGAATATTTTATACTGTCTGAGGTGTGATAGGAAATTCCAGGATGGTTTAATGTGCACAGAGGATGTGAAGGGGTCACATGCAAAGGCCACACTGTTTATGTAAGTACCTGAGTATCTTCAGGTTTGGGTGTCTCCAGGAATCCCTGCGGCCAGTCTCCCATGGACACTGAGGGACAGCTGTATTTCTTTTAAACACTGCTGAGAAGAGAGAAACACAATGGGAAGATGAAGTGGCTTTGGCAATTCAGCACGGTGGAGCAGCTGATGACCTTGATGACAGCTGTTTTGTGTGGATGGATGCAACTGAAGGCTCAATTGCAGTGGGTTGAGAAGGGAATGGGAAGGTGAGAAAGGAGGGAGATAGAGAACAGAGACAGTGTCCTTCTCAATCCACTCCTAATTACACTGAGTTCCATACCGCAAATGTGAAATATTGACAAGACTTTGAAAAGCCTTTTGCTGTTCCTAAAATAACCATGGGCAAATGGGGGAAAACCAATTTTGTGGTCCTATTATGGAACAGTCCAGTTTTAAACAGCTCTCATTGTCAGGAAGTTTTGTCTTCTATCGACCTGAGAGATGTACACCCACTTTTGATGTGGACCTGCTAAGTTTCTTTGCATACTGCTCCTCACTCTCGTGCTGCATAGCTCTGTGGCCTCTCTGCATGGAGCTGCCAGTCTGCTTTTTATGACTTTGAAGTCTGTGAAGTTACCATGAAGATCCTATCCAGTGCAGGGCATATGTGTTGGAGTCGGTCTCAGCCTACTCTGTGTCCCTATAGCAGAATGTAGAATGACAGGTAATCAGAAAGACAAGAGGTTTGCTTGGTTCAAGATTCTGGTGAATGGGAAATCCCAACTGCCTGCTGCCATAGGGCTCTCTGGCTGCTCTGCAGCGTGGTGGGAAAGCAGAAGGGAACAGGTGAGTCCTCAGTGTCTGAGCAAGTGGGATGGCCTCCTCCATAACAACCTGCTCTTGTGAGAACGGGCCATCTTTGGAGGGTGGTAGCTACTTCTCAGGTCCCTTTTCTTAACAGATTCATTTCTTCAACACTGCTGTCTATGGACCAACTGTGAACCACAGGGGTACCCCTCAGGTAGCAGGGGCTGACATGTATGTTTTTAGAGACATGGAGTGCCTACTGTCAAGTGTGAGTTCTGAGTTCAAGGTGCACAAATAGTGCTCACTACAATTTCATGAGAAAACATTTCTGTAATTTTTTTTTCATTTGTATTTTCTTGCCATTAAGTGATACTCCAGCTTGCAGTTTCTGCATGGGAGTATGTTGTCCATGTAGAAATAGTCTGAAGAGAAAAATGTGGTATTTTCCCATCTATAGCCAACAATTCTGGGGGATGAGGTACCAAAGATAGAACCCAGGGCTTCCATATTGAGCTACAGCCTTAGCCTTTCTTAGCTAAGGAGACAAGCTCTCACCAGGTTACGCAGGCAGGGCTGACCTTGTGACCTCCTGCCTCAGGCACTCAGACAGGGGGATTGCAAACGTGCATCGCCATGTGTGGCTCCAGCTCCTGCTGTTCTAGTTCTTTTGTCCTTCCTGTGTGACTGTCCATTTCCGGAAAGAGGATGGACCCTGATGCTTCTACAAACACCATGCTTTCTCACAGTCTACTGAAGCTTTCAACCTAAAGGGAGAAATGTCTGGATGACTCTCCATTACAGGTATGCTATGAAGCCGGCCAGGTAGCTCAGCGGGCCAGCCACTGGGGCTCTCAGGGTTCGATCCTTGGCTTGCCTTGCCCCTGGGGCACACTGAGACAGGGACTGAGACTAGATGTGGTGGCGTGTACCTGTAATCCCAGTGCTTGGGAGGTGAAAACAGGAGGATCACTACAAGTCTGATCTGTGCAGTGAGACCCTGTAGACCCTGTACTAAAATAGATAAATACATAAATAAATAAATAAAAAGAAGCATGCTATTAAAATTGTCAATTTCTTGAACTATATGGTGGAAGAACCATTATTTTTCCCTACTGTGTGTTACCCTAAACCACAGACCTGTCACCAGGTAGTGTGCTAATGTGTGTGTACAGAGAAACAGAGGGAAGATCTGAGTGGCACGAAAATTATGTTCTCCCTTTGATTTTGCGGACAGTTAGTGCTGTTTAGTTGAATTCCAGTGCAGTTGGTTCCACAGGAGAGGGGGCTGTCCTGTTTAGAAGAGCCACTACTGCAGTGACTGAGGAGTGGAAATGAAGCCCTCAGAGCTGCAGAGCTGTCTTTCCGTCCAGACCATCACAGAAGCAGAGAGCGAGCGGCACCCTGTGCACCTCTGCCCTCGCGTGCTGGCACTAAGGGCCTCTTGTCTGTTCTGTCGCAGGCTGCCCCTGCAGCTCACATTTGACCAACCCACCATCTGGGCACTGCTCGTGCCGTAATGAGAAGCTGGTTCTGAAAAGCAGGCCAGGATGTAGGAAATAGATGGCTTTTTTTTTTTTTTTTTTCTCAGAAAAAT
Source organism: Ctenomys sociabilis (assembly GCA_004027165.1). NCBI lineage: Eukaryota > Metazoa > Chordata > Mammalia > Rodentia > Ctenomyidae > Ctenomys > Ctenomys sociabilis. The sequence continues at coordinate 71,708 of PVKA01003527.1, forward strand.
AATTGCTCTTGCTGTCTGTTTTTAGACAAAAAGTGCTCTGTGCATAAATAAGAATATATGTTTTTTTCGGACTGTCTTATTTTTATCTGAGATCTGAAAGCAAAACAGTGCCCTTCCTGTCTCACACTCCACCTTCAGAAAGCACTGTCTCCAAGGGGAAAGTTGCTCTAAATGTGTGCTGAACCACAGCGAGGGCAGATGCAGTGCTTGGGGCTTCTGGCCTCCTGGGATGGTTCTCCCCGGATCTGGAGCTATATGTTGATGTCCCCAGCAGGCAGGGCCACACCTGACTCCCCTCCCCTCCTGTCCTGAGGATGGGCTCCTCAGGCCCCAGCAGCTCAGCCAGCCTGGACACCTGGCATTTGCCTCTCCTCTGAACTCCTGGTTTCTGGAACAGAAACTTAGACGAGGTCATTTCAGCGGCAGTATCTGCAGGGATTCTTTCATTATAGTGAAATAAACTTGAGAAGTAACACAGTGCTGCATGAGGGGCTAACGATTAACGTGCTTAGGGGTTGGTGAGATAGCTCAATGGACCGGCATCACATGGGTGCTCTGAGCTGGCCAGAGTCCTGCTGTGGTGGGGCGCACCTGTAATCCCAGAGCTAGGGAGGCTGAACGCAGGAGGATCACCATGAGTCAGAGCTCTGTATGGAGACACCGTAACAACCACATACATAATATTTTAAAAATGCTTAAAATTTCCCTCAAAACTGCAGACAATTACACAGAGTTAACCTGCTCACAGATCACAGTACAGTGTACAGGGAGAAAGGCAGTAACTTCCTGTCCATACTTAGGAAGGAGCTGTATAACATTTAGCTAAAAGAATTCCTTCTGTTTTGCCGTTCTCCTCTCTTCTTAGCCTTTCATAAAATGAGATTTATTGGTAGTTCAGGGAGTATAAAATGGGCATAGAAATTGAGACACGAAGAAGTCAGGCTGCTTGCCAAAGGACAGGGGCACCTTGCCAAGCACACTGCTCGGACCTCCTTGGCCCGTTGGGAGTCCTCCATTCTCCAGTGTCTCCTTTTCAGCTCTGCATCCCTACCCTGGACTGTGAGCTCCCTGGACCCAAGGGCTATGGTGTCATTATCTCCACCCACCCCATCCCTGGCACACAGTAGTACTTACAATTAAATAAAGGCTTACACAGCAGTGGGACCTGAAGTGACTCAACTATGGTCCTCTTATATCAGGGATTTTATACTGTGTGAAGAGAATTTGTCATTTCTTTGTCTGAAAGTATACACAGATCAGATTCTAGTGGAGCATTTTCTGTCCACTGTTATTCTCCTGAAATTCTGCACCCACCCATTAAATCTGGGAATGTCATAGTGCAGTTCTGATATCTCTCAGAAGCAGCCAGGTTATGTATTTGAGAAGAGCATCTGTCTGCTGGGTCAGTGTCATGGTTTGTGTCTAGTTGCTCCCCCACAACCTCATGCAGTTACAGGGTGGACTTCTAGAGTTTGTGCTTAGTTCATGACAGTGCTGGCACTGCGGGTGTGAGTGCTGCTGGGATTATGAGGGCGAGCTCTGCGGCTGGCCCGGGGTGGACAGTCTGGATGCAGCAGAAGGGAGACAGACTTGCTCTCTGTGACTGTTGCTGCACTGCTGCTCCTCCCGTGGCTCTTTGCTGTTTCCCACCACCATGAATGGCTGCCCTCTGCCACAGAGATAGGCAAGTGTGGACTGACACCTCGACAAACCCTGAGCTAAATAAACCTTTCCTTTCTTAACTTTTGGAGTAGGTGGGCCAGCTAAATAGCCCAGCTTGCAGGATTAAAGCACCTGCAAGCAGGCACAGGGGTCAGGGGTTCAAACTCTTGGCCTGCTATGCCAGCAGGCTGAGTTGGAAGTTCTGAGTGGACATGGTGGTGTGTACCTGTAATCCCAACACTTGGGAGGCTGTAAATAGGTGGCTCACTATGAATCCAACCTAGTAGTGAGATTTTGAACATCCTATAGACCCTTCCCTAAAGTACAAAAAAAAAAAAAAAAAAAAAAAAAAAAAAAAAAAAAAAAAAAAAAAAAAAAAAAAAAAAAAAAAAAAAAAAAAAAAAAAAAAGAAAGAAAGAAAGAAAGAAAGAAAGAAAGAAAGAAAGAAAGAAAGAAAGAAAGAGAAAGAAAATGGGTGTAGGATATATTGTCCCAGGAACGAGAAAGAAAAGTAAATGAGACAAATTGTCCATGAGGGAATGGTTGTATAATCCTTATCAGCACTCTGAGTACTGGAGAAATAAGCCTTCCTATGTATTTGCAAATTATAGTACCAAACATTTTCATTCACCTTTGAAAGCAGCCTCCTATAAAACACCCCCCAGGACCTGCTCCTTGGAAGGCTCCTGGCTCCTGTGAGTCAGTGGCTCCCACTTGCAGTGGATCCTATTCCTCATGCTTACGGATGTTACAGAGCACACACATTGTGTCAGATTTCAGTCATGAGACAAACCCTGTGGACCTTCCTTCCTTGAGCCCTTTCTTCCTCCCTGCAAAAGAACAGCTTTTGTCAGCTGATTAATAGATACATCTACACCTGGCTATTGGATCCCATGTGATAAGGTGCCACTTCTTCACGTATTATCAAGTTTTACACATTTGGCTTTTAGTGCAGATTTCACTATCCACTGTGCTATTTTTCAGGGTTCTCCCCTTTCTATCTTTCTCTCGGCTCCTCCTTATCCTTTCTAGGCCTGCACTTATGGGGATTATATTAATTTGAGATTTTTGATTATCATTCTTTTTTGTCTTGTCTTTCTTCCAGTTATGTTTCATGTTGAAGTGTGTGACACAAAACTCCAGCTCTATCAGCAGAAGATGACATTGGCCAGCAGCCTCTTACTTACTTAGAAAGGAAATTAACAGCTTGCTGCCAAGTCCCAAGGCAGATGGAGTTTTCATCTGCTAGAAGCTCCTGCTTTTCATTTTCATTCTTGGTTTCAAAGACCAGCCTACATCTACGAAATCCTTACCACCTACCTTATGCACATTGAGCCACATATGCAACTGGGCAAAGCTCTTCTAGGGTACCCTTGAGTGTCTTCACCTTGGGCTGCTACTGTCGACACTTGCCTATCCTTGGTATCCAAAGACCATAATCTCCACAAGGAATTCTGCTGGCCCAATGGTCTTCTTTTGTGTGGGTAGCAACAGGTCCCCTGTGGAAGTGACCTCCAAAGGATGGTGTGCTTCTTGCATTCACGTACGGCTGTCAAGATAAATGACATTACTTTTAATTTTGTCTTCTGCTTCTCCTCCAAGTACACTTACAGGCTGTGGAAATGGAACAGAAAGACAATGCATACCACTCTGCTCACACTGCTTTCCACAGCATTCCAAGCGGAGGCACCCTCCCCTTCTTCTCTCATTCTTTCCTTTCTTTCCTTTACTGTACCTTTAACCATCTGTGTCTTTCATCTTTTATATTGAATTTTTCTTTACTTGTGAATAAAAATTGTGTTTATCTGTTAAAGACAATGAAGGCAAAGACATAAATCTTAGACTGAGTTCTGAAGAACAAATAGATAAAGTGGTCTAATCAGAGGATTCCCCAGCAACAAGCACAAAAAAGTAAAGAGCAACTTTGCAAAGGTTAAGTTTATAGTTTCCTCCTTCTCTAAATATTATGCAAAGATGTTCTTTCTGAAAGCAAACCACAAATCAGAAAAGATGGTCTTCAGTGGAGTGTATTATAAATGAATTGTAGAAGATTTGCATAAAAACAATAACACACACAACCACAGATAAAGTGTACTTTGATTTTATACATGAGTTTCCAGAGAGATTAAGTGAATTGTCAGAACTCATATAGCCAGCAAGTGGCCAAATGAAGCTTGGAAGCCAGGATTTCTGATGTAGAATTCTGTGTTCTTTCCACTGCTACCATTTTCTTTTGAGTTTTCTATTAGTGCACTTGAAAATTGTCTGCAAAAAGTACCCATGAAATGCCTGCTGGCCATTCTAAAAGCCAATGTGGTCCTGCAGATAGAGAGAGAGAGAGAGAGAGGGAGAGAGAGAGAGAGAGAGAGAGAGAAAGAGAGAGAGAGAGAGGAGAGACAGACAGACAGACACAGAGACAGAGACAGAGACAGAGACAGAGACAGACAGAGGCAGAGAGACCAACACCTGGTGCCTACACTGCCTCCCCTGTGCAGCCTGGATTTCCAGAGCACTGTGCTGGAAGATGCATTGCCAGCACTGCATTTGCATTTCTTTTCTTCTGCAGTCCCCTGGTACCATTCTCGTCTCTAGATATTGGCCTGTATTCCCTGTTTTGTTTTTGGAAGCAAGAATTGCTCAGCAAAATAAGGAGAATTGCCTCTCACATGCTGAAGCTCACTGGGCAGTGAGAATTTGGCTGACTCTCAAGAACCCTGCTTGACATTCAAGGAGGCTGTACCTGCTGAGGTATAGAGAAGCCCATTTGAATGACTTGTACAATGGTCTATTCTGGATGCTAACCTCTTGCCCATGAAAATGATAACACTTGTAACTAAAGTTCTTTATAGCCAATGGGATCTCATTCATTTTCAAGTTTTCTATTAGGATAGACAGATGGACAGAGGGAGGGAGGGAGAGAGAGGGGGAGGGGGAGAGGGAGAAAGCGAGAAGAACAACAGTTGGGAGAGGGGAAAGAGGGAGGGAGGGAGGGGGGGGAGAGAGAGAGAGAGAGAGAGAGAGAGAGATTGTTTTGTGGTTCACGCTGGTGTTGAACTCACTATGTAGTCCAAATTGGCCTCAAAAATCCCAAGAATCCTCCTGACTCATCCTCTCAAGTACTGGGATTACAGGTGTGCACCACTCTACCTGGCTGTTAGTGTATTGTGAATGGTTAGTATCTATCACTCATGTCATAGAAATAACAAAATTTCCTCTATCCAGATGTGCCTAAATAACCTCAAATCTGAGTCAACTTTTTTCAGATTAAATGAAATTCTAGAATTTTCTATTCAAATCTCCTGGCTTCTGGTTGACATAGTGGTGTCCATAGTATGAACAGAATAGTTTTCCCTAAGGTACATTGGATGATCAGATTTAGAGTCCCTGTGTTCACATCACCATGCTTGAGGGGTATTTGTCAATGAAAAGCATTCAGCAGAGAAAATCAGGGGGTTGTTAAGGTGTGAAATGTTACTGGCATGATCTCTGAAGCCTGGGGTGGATTTTAGGCTGGGGGAGAGTCTAGAAGACCCATAAAAGCTTTCCTTGAGGATCAAGCCATTGGTTAGGTTTGTA
>PVKA01003527.1:77045-108891 GCA_004027165.1 Ctenomys sociabilis
AAAAAAAAAAAAAAAAAAAAAAAAAAAAAAAAAAAAAAAAAAAAAAAAAAAAAAAAAAAAAAAAAAAAAAAAAAAAAAAAAAAAAAAAAAAAAAAAAAAAAAAAAAAAAAAAAAAAAAAAAAAAAAGAGCTCTGTGGTAGGGAAATGGTGCAAGCAATAAATTTCCTGCAAGTAGAGATCAACAAAGGAAACAAGTTATTAACCCATAAGAGTTGTTATGGGGGGTAATCTAGCATTTAATTAAAGACTGGGCTGGATGATTCTAGAACGTTGGTGCCATACAATGTTTCACATTAAAGGGTGGATAGCAAGATAAATACGTTTGGGAAATGAGACAATGCATTTATTCCTAGAGATGCATAATTCATATTAAAAGAGGTATATGAATTTATTTAATTTAGCTTAATGTAGTTTTTTTTTTTCCCTGAATGCACTTGGCAATCCCCATTGTCCATTTTTAACGTAATTGCTTATGTGTACTTCTTGAACACCCACTGAGAAACACTTCCTTATTGATTTTTGCCTACTCAGGTGTTGTAGACCAAGAAATACCAAACATACAAATGTATGTTGACATCATGGTCCTCCCTGTGATGGGGACAGTACTCTAGGCTGAAGCTTGGTGAAGTGTGGGCAGATGGACGCTTCTGAAACATGATGGCCTGTGTTGAATTTAAGGAGAGGCAATCGGACTCGTGCACCCCAGCAGCGAGCAGGTCTCAGTGTCCAAGAGTTAGTCTGTGTGAGGAAATCCCTGCCAGTGCACTGCTAGCAAGTCTTCTTCTCTTGTTCTCAGAGACTTTTTGAACAGTCCCAAGAGATATCCACCTTCTAGAAAAGTCTACTGCTTTCAGAGAGGACACAGATGGGTCTCCAGAAGCTGGAGTTTGGGAAAAACATCTTTGCTTGAGCCCAAAAGTGTCCTATCAAGAATGGGGATGTTACAGTTTGCATCTGAGCTATCTCTCAAAGACAAAGGACATGAAGGCTTTATCTTTAATGCAGCAGAAGTTAAGATGTGAGATGTAAGAGGGTGATTGGTTGGTGAAGGCACTGATTCCCTCAATGGAGGAGTCCATTGGCTAAATAGACTGTCAGGTGGTGGAGCTTGGTGGAGGTGGTGGGGCTTGGTAGAAGAGGTGGGGCTTGTCAGAGGAGGTGGGGCTTGGTGGAAGAGGTGGGACTTGGTGGAGGAGGTGGAGCCTGGAGGAGGAGGCGGGTCCATGGGTGGTGTGTGCCTTTGAAGGGCGTGTCTGGCCCTCTGCCCCTCACTCTTTCCTTGCTGCCATAAGTTGGACAGTGTTTTGCTACCTTGCTTTCCACCATGATGTTCCAGTCTCATCACAGGCCTAGAAGCATAGATTCAGCTCACCATGGACTGAAACCTCTGAAATGACGAGCCAAAATGGAGCTCTCTCTCCTCAGGTGGCTGTTTGAAGGTGTTTTTTTCATCACAGTGATGGAAACCTGACCAACATAGAAGGTAGCATTTACTGTGGAATCACTTTTAGCCAGATCTTTCCCCACATATTCACAAAGCAAATGACAAGAACTTATGAATTCCAGTGTGCTTTTACGAATTCTGATGTGTTGATGGCCACATGGACACAGTGAGAGGAAAAGGAAGTTTGCAAAAAGGGAAAAGAAGTCAAGATTGTTGAGTTGTCTCTGGAAAAGGGCAAGGGCCAGCAAATTTCCTGTGAAGGAGCTAGAGGAAGCTTGGGTGCGGAGAGTGGTGCATTTTGTTAAGGCATTGGGGGCAATGTGGGTGGTGAAACTGAGATAAGGTGAAGAAGGGCTTGAATATCAGAAGGAGAAGGGGGTGTTTCTCCTGTTCTATGGGGAATGGGATGACAAGGGGATTGTGCAGACAGTGTCAGAGAAAGCTGGTTCTGGGGATTAGAGGGAGAAGCACAGTACAGAAAGGGTGCCAGTGGCGCTAAGCCCCTTGGCGAAGTGCCCGTGTCCCGAGAGTTGCAAAAACTGGCTCCAGGGACCGAGCTGCCAGGCGCTTCTAAGGAAGTACTGCTTTTCAGTAGTGACTCAGCAGGAAAAATGTCACTTGGGACTGCAGGTCCTGCGTCTTATTTAAGACCTGCGCCTGGGTCATTGTGGTGTCTGGGTGACTAAGCTACCAATGTGTGCGACAGGGTGGTGGTGCCCCACGCTCCTGCCCAATAGAGGGTCACTCATCACCATTGCTGAAGCAAGGAATTTCAGAATCGGAAGCTCACCTTTTAATGTGTGTCCATACAGAGCTTAATCTTCTCGAAAGCTCTTAGGGCTCTCCTCACATGCTGCTCTGGCAATTAGTTCAACATAAACTGAGGAGACTGCAGAGATGTGGTCAAGAGACTCTGGCCCTTTGAATTTAGAGCACCTTTTAAAAGTGAAATGATGACTGTGTTTAAGTTGTACAGAGATATTTATAAAAGTGATGAATTTTCAGGATGTCCTGAGAAGTAGTAGAAGAGACAAATAGGAAAAAAATCCAGCAGCCACTTTGCACAGCTTGCCTTGATTCCCTTTGTAAAGTTATTGAGTTTTTCTTAAACGTTCATGATTTATATTAAATCCATGACAACTGTAGGTAGACAGCTAAAAAGAAACCAGTGGAACCTTTAAATGTGACTAAAATGTAATGAAACAATCATCATTTTGAAGTAAATAACCTGGCTGGTAATAGCTTAGCTCCAGCCCTAACCCTAAGGGAGGTAATGCTCTCTCACTCTCAGGATCCAAATCCAACCTCAGTTGTGTCACTCTATCTCTGATCTCAGGAAGCAGGAAATTGCAATATAAGGCTTGTCTCTTTCAGTGGGCCATGTTGCCTGATAAAGTTAATTGATTTCTGCTGCTTAATTAACAAAATTTACTTTTTTATCTAATGAGAGTGATTTCAGTTGACATAGGGAGATAGAGAGATGACATATGTCAGTCTGTCTAACAGTTAAAGATGTGGAGACAGGAGGTCCAGGCTGACAGTGGGCTGGCATCTGGAGGAGGGGTGACCACAGCGGGGATAGTGCCACCTTGGTGTCTGCAAGCACCTCCAGCCTTTTGGAGAGGACACAGTTCCTTATTTCTGCATGATTCCAGCTTTCAGAAATACTCTTGTCTTTCTCACAGACCTCTAAAATGAATGATTTCCAGCACAACCTCCATGAAGCTCTGTTTTCCGGAGCTCCCAATCCCACTGCTGTAGGAGGAGGGATAAATGGTCCCCGCAGGCCACGGCTCACACAGGCTGGCCCAGGCCTCTTGCTCCCCTGAGCCCAGCCCAGTGGCTCTCCTGGTGATGGCTGCAGCTTTGTTTATGTGTCTGCCGGTGGCAGCAGGCAGGGAGATTTGCTTCTTCCCTTTGATCAATCTTTTTGCTGTTGAAGCCTCTCAATGAGTTTAAAGTGATTTTCTACGCTGTATGTACAGGTAGGAGTAGATCGCTTTCAATTTCTAGCCACGCGACAGCCGCACTCTATCACAGCGCTGCTGCATAGCCCTGAGTGGGCGCTCCCCGGGAGGACGGCAGCACTGCCTGGCTGCGCGATCCATCTCAGCCCTGTTTGCTGATGTGCTTTGAGACAAAAGCACCGCTATTTCTCCTGCCTTCATTCCTGTCTTCCCTCCAGGGGTCTCGGAAAGACAAGGCCTCAAGGGATGGTTGAAAGGAGCTGCCAAACTGCCACGATTAGTTCTAGTGCCTCAGAAAGCTAAGCGGAGCACAAGGCATTTACAGAGCCTCACAGCCCCTGGAATCGAGTTCCTGCTTTCACCTTAAAGAGATTTCAGACCTCCACAATGGGGTCTGAGAAGACATGGCTGCCCTTTCAGGTTTTGTGCCCTTAACTCCTGGCTCCCATTCATGAAGCAGCTTTGAGACCAGCCCTCCCTCTGATCAACAGAAGGGAGCAGGCTGAGATCACAGGCAGCAGGTGGGGAAGCAGGCACCTTCCTGCAGGCTGCTCAGCCCAGCTGCGTGCTTTCACTCTGCTTATAAAAGAAAGGAGGAGGAGTGTCTTCCAAGGTCACCTGAAAGTTGTGTGGAAGGCAGGCCTTACTGCAGGACACATGAGCGTCAGGGAGGCAGGGAGCCTTGGGAGCAGATGGCAGTGTGGTGCTTCTCTCATCCACATACACACGAGCGAGCTGAGGCCCCCGCAGTGAGGGCGTATTTTGAAGTCTCAGAAATTATTAGAATTGCCGAGCATAGTGTGCACCCGTCATGCAGCACTCAGGAAGCTGAAGCAGGAGGATTGCCGTGAATTGAGGCCAGCCTGGGTAAATAAGTGAACTCAAGGCCAGTCTGCACCGCATGAGACCCTGTCTCATACCTAACTAAAAGAATAAATGAATAAATGAAAGAGAAGAAAAAGAAATTGTTGGTATTGAATCAGAATTCTATTTGGCCCTGTGCTGCATGCTGTGCTGCCCTGCCCCAGGGCGCACTGAGCCAGGACCAAGTCTGGGCATGGTGGGGCATGCCTGGAATCCCAGGGCTGAGCAGGCTGAAAACAGGAGGATCACTACAAGCTTCATAATGAGACCCTGTACCAAATACATTAAAAAAATATTAATAACAGGAATTATATTTGGGACCTGTTTTTATTTATCTGTCAGCATTTACTCATGCATTTAATAATTTTCAGTTAGCTTTGAGTACCCATCAGGTACTAGAAATAAAGGAGGCATTGATTGGACAGACCCAGGTGGAGCTTCCAATCTGGGGGGCAGAGCCTGCCTACATACATACACAGATGGGGGCATGGTGTGGGCTATGTCCCTGCCACAAGGGAACTTCACATGAGGGATACTTCTGGGGAATACCTCAGCCATTCTGCAGAGATATGGAAAAGAGACTGACCCTTGTGTAGATAATCCTGGACACAGGGAGCCCAAGTTGCAAGGGATAAAGGACAACTTGAGCTGCCTTGCATCCACCAGCCCGGCCTTTCTCTCCTGCTCTCTCACAGGCACACACTGTGCACTCATGCGCTGCTATGAAGCCCACCAGCAGCTGCACTCGCCCAGCGAGCCGGGTAAGGAGGAAGTTCCAAAAGCAGTGGCATTCATGGCCACTTTAAGAGAAATGAAACATCTAGGACTAACCCTAAGCAAGGAAGTGGAAGGTATCTGCAGAGCAAGCGATGGAGCTCTGCAGAAGCAGGCCGGAGAGGACATCAGGAAACGGAAATCTCTCGCTTGCACCTGACAGGCGCAGCCCATGTGTTTGACATGGCTGTGCTTCCCAAGCTTTTACACAGATTCAGTTCAGTCCCAAACAAAATGTCAGCAGTGTATTTTACAGATATACCTGCCTAGCAAGTGCAGGACCTAGGTACCACATGCCATGCTGGCCTCTGCGACCAGGCATGGTGGTGCACACCTGTAATCCTAGTGCTGGGGAGGATGAGACAGGAGGATCACTATGACTCCAAGCTGAATAGCGAGGCCCTATATCAAACTAACAAACAAACAAACAAAGATTTAAAAGGTGATATTATAAGGAGACCAGCTATTTAAAAGGAGAGGAGTTGAGGGGAACATACAGAATTTGCAGACTAGAGATCCTTTAAAGGAACAGTCTCCAGCACCCACTGTCAGCCATCCACTCCTGGAGCACGTGAAAGGCGGCTGAGGCGGAGCTGAGGAGCACATGCCTGGGCATGGCAACTGCCAGCTTTCCACCACATACTTCCATAGAATGCGGTCAGGGGCCCTTTGAGGCACAGAGCTAGAGTCCTAGGTTATCTCTGCTGTAGCCAGGGAACAGCAGGTAAAGGGAGGGGAAGCTCCGCTGCAGCTCCCTTCATTGTTCTTCACATAAGGGCAGTGACATGGGCATAGCGGGGTGTCCTTGAAGAATTAAGGAAAAAAACATTCTCAGCTGAAATGGTGCACTGATGATTCCAGAGTGCTGCAGTGAGGGGGACTGAGTGTGGCTTCAATAATATAGAGAACTGTGGTCAGCACGTTCATTTCTTTTCCAGAATTTTATTAGGCTCAGGGGTAGGAATCTGCTTAGGAGTCATGTACTCTGCTGGTCTAATTCAGCTGGACATCGGGAATGTTCCAGTATCAGCCATGTTCTACAAATGCTCTGAGACACTTCACTTTCTCCTAAATGGCTGGTGGCACCTCCTAACAAGATAGGACATGGACATAAAACAAGGGTAGGAGGACATGGGAGCATTTGCTGTGCACATGGAGGTCTAAGAGGGTGAGCTGCAGAGCAGGCTGGATTGGACCCAGACTGAGAACGGTTGGATTCAAATACGGGGAAGGCAGCAGGCCAGGTGGGAGAAGGTATGGGTGAAGCGTGGTGCTCGTTCAGACAGTGAGAAGTGGGCTAGGTGGAACCAGAGCCCTTCTTGGGGTGGGTTGTTGGGAGAAGCCAGAGACAGGCTCCATGCCACGGGGAGAGGTCAGTGGGTCACAGCATGGGCTAGAGGAGGTGTCGTCTGTTTTCACATCATGGGCCCAATTCTTCTAAATTATGTTCCTGACAAATCTAGCAGTGTCTGTGAGTCTCAGGTTTTTCCTCTTTAAAATGAAGATCCTAGTTCAGAGGGTTGGTGTGGGTGTTAAATGATGAATATATGTAAAGTTATAAGAAGCTGCCCCAATATAGAAAGCCACTCCTACTGAGAAGAGAATTGCATTTTGCTCCTAGTTGGAGGTGGAGAGCCCTGCAGAGAGCATAAGAGCTGTAGTTACACAGAGGAAGTGACAGCTATGTGTGACTTCTTTCTGCTGCAGGGTGGACAGACATGTTCCCTGCAGGTGGGTGGGACACAGGAGGAGGGCAAGGGGGAAATCCAGGCTTGCTTTGAGAAGGCACTTCGCACCCTCAGGAGGGGTGGCAACTCCAGAGTGGTCCTCCTTTGCCCAGCATCCCAGGCTGAGGAGACAGAACCCTTCCCCCTCCTGGCCAGCCTAGCATCATTCGCAGGCAGATCTCTGTCCAGCGCCCGGCACTTCTTTCCGCAGGCACTTCTTTCCAGGTCTGTCATTATCAACATGAAGCTGCAGGGATCCAGAGGGGTGGCTCAGTTTCCCCTGCTAGTGGACAGGGAAGGAGGCATCTTTTGCAATCTTCTGCATTGTTCTAGTCTCTCTATGGCTTCAAAGCTTAGAATTTTGTCCCTGGCAGTCCTGCCCCGAGCAGTTGCAGCACCTTAGCCAGCTGGAGCACCCTCCTCCTGAGGGTGGTTCTGTTGTTGGCATTCTTCAGATAAGAATGTGCAAGTGGAGTTCAGGAGCTGTAAGAGCAGAGCTCACTGCTGGCTCCGCTGGTCCTCGTCCTGGTTCTCCTTTGTCTGCAGCACAGTGGACCAGAGAGTTGGGTCCATGGGCAGAGGGGAGCCCAGGATTTGAGAGCCAGAGAGCTGAAGGTGGCTGAGATCCTGCGGAGACATTTTTGTACTCAGGTCTGAGGTGAATTAAAGCATCCAAGTCTCATAAGATTGCAGTTCTCACTGGCTGTCATCAAAACAATTCCACTGACTGGAAGAAAACAAACTCTTCTTGCTCTTGTCTTATTGTTCCATAGAAGCAGAAGCTAAGCTGATGGAAAACAGACAATGCAGCAAAGCCCTCTTCTCACAGCAGGATGAGTCAGAGACCTGATAAACTGCAGGGTGAGGGCTACCTCAACTGCCAGTGCAGATGGGCTGCAGGGCTCTGAATAGCAGTAGGGCTTGCACTGCAACCAGAGCACTCCCAAGTGGGGGGGACAGGAAATGCTGAGAGGGGACTGGTAGAAAACAGAGGGACTTTGCAATATCAGTATATGCCCTTGATGTTCTACCTTAACTTGCCTTGACCACTTTTTACTTTTATTTAAATTCAGTGCTTGAACAATCCTAAAGCTAGTTGGGGTTTCTGTGTATCAGATTTTCCCTGAGTTGAAATTTATTCCTGGCATCCTTTCTTTGAGTTCTATTTGACACCACTTTGGATCACAATTTTTGATGCAAACCTTTACAAAGAAGACTGACAAGGGGAATTGACTGAAATGAGGGTGAATTCCCTCTCTCCGAAGTCAATTGGCTGCAGAAAATGTGAGACTCCTTTCCCAAGCACAGACAGAGGCAAGAAAATGGTTCCTGATTTCCCCACAAGGCTAGGGGAGCTGCAGGCAGTGTCACCAGGGGAAGCCACTGAGCTTGCAGTCTCAGCTGCCTCCTGACCCTGGAGGCAGGCAGACCCTGGAGACCTTCCTGTGGCTCCTCAGGCAGCGTGGCGACTTCTTAGGCCTTGGAAGACCAAGCGTCCTGTGAGTACACGCTGCCAGGGCTCATACGGCAGGCGAGCAGGCAGTGGGTGGTGGCACTTAGAAGCTGGTGGGGACTCGGTATCTCTGGGACTTAGAGCCATCTCTACGGTGACACATGTTCAGCAAAGTGCTCAGCATGGTGGCAGATGCTTGGTGTCATCCACTGAAGGAAAATTAGAGAAGGCTTTGACATTTTTTATCCTGCTGCTCATGTCAGAATGTGATAGCCGTACCCTAACTATTTCCATGGTCACACAGTATCTTTCTGGGCCTGAGATGAGGTGTGTGGCATGTATGTGGGGTGTGTGTGTGTGTGTGTGTGTGTGTGTGTGTGTGTTTCTACGTGCCTCTAAGATATAATGCTGACCTGTGCGAGGCCTTCTTCGTTATATATTCATTTTGTTCTCAGTTGCCCTTGCAAGTTTAACCACCTTAAAAATTGGATGCTTCTCACTGGTTCTATAATGAAGTAGCAATTTGTCTCCTGCTCCAAAGTCAGGTAGAGAAATGCAAACTTGAAGGCTGGTGCAAGCATGCAGAGAATGAAATGCCCAGGGTGGAGGCAACACTCAGGTAGGTATCTTGAAGTGGAGAGAGGAAGCCTCTGCAGCTTCACCCCCAGGCAGAGGTGTGAGAGGCTTCTAAGAGCAAGGAGAGACACCAGATTAGACCCTCTGGAGCCGTGGAGGCCTCTCCTCCTTCCCGCTTGTCTTCTCACTCCAAGGGAAGTGCTAAGCCGAGGAACAGTCATTTTCTTTTAAAGCTAGTATTTACTGAATTTTCACGCTGGCAAGCACTGGGACAGTGCTAGGCCTTGTCTCCCTTAAACTTCCTAATGTATGAAGGAGATTTTATACTTACTACATCTTACAAGTCATGAAATCATGTATGTCAGGGACATAACAGATTTTCTTGGATAGTGTAGTTATTTGGCATGCAAGCTTTTATTGGCCTGATCCCAGATCCTAAGTTTCTTTTTTTTTCATAATGATATTTATTCTTTTAAATTGTCATTTTATGAAAAATAAAGCAATTTCGTAACATGATACCAAAAGGGTAACAATAAATACGCCATGTGCCATTATGTTCAACATAGTTACTCAGCGGACAAGACACACGCAAGGAGACTATCTCTCTCGCAGGACAAACAGACAACACAATGCTGTCCTTCAGTGAACTGGAACTTGTCCTTCTTGGTTTCTGGAACCTAATGCTTGAGTTATCTTTTCTCGTTCCATTAGGAAGAATTTTAAAAATCTGAGGCCCAAAGAAGTTCAGATGCTTTCCAAGAGCCTGCTCCTCTCCTGAGCTCAAAGCCTGGCTCTGCTGCCTGGTGGGGCTCCTCCATTCTCGAGGTCCTTCCCGATTCTTCTCTTTCTTTCCCAAGAGTGACTCAGAGTCCTTACCCGTCTCTTTTCTGCCTGCCTGACCTCTCCATTGGATGGACTTTTGTCTTAGTTACTCTTCTCTCCTTGCTGGGACAAATACTGGACAGCCAAGTTGGAGGAAGGAAAGGCTCATTTAGCTCACAGTCATTGGAGGTTTTGGTCCATACTCAGCTGGCTCCAGGGCAGCCTGGCACATGGCAGAGGACAACCTATCCTGGAGGTGGCAAAGGGCAGAAACCCAAGGCAGGAGTAGCAGTGGCTCAGGTAGCTAGCTTCTCTTCCGCCCTTACACTGTAATGCAAATTACCTGCCCCAGGGCAGGAGCGGCATCCACACCCACAGTAATCAATCACAAACTGCAGAAGCCACCCAAGACTACTTGAGGCTTTGGGGGGGCTCCTAGGCACACACATAACCGCTTTGCTTTTCCTCTGTGCAGGTGGTGGCTGTCTGTCCCGCCTCCCCTTTGTGCCAGGCATCTGTTTCTTTGATGGCTCTGCTTCCACTGCTTATGCTGACTCCTGGTGTGACCCTGGGTCAGGCACCCTGCATACTTGGTTGTTTTTTTCCTTCCAGGATATAGTCTCTTGCCTGGCTGCTCCCTGCTGCTTACAAACCTAGCATTCAGGGGGATGCTCCTTTCTCTCAGGATTTCTAGCAAGACAGCACTTTGTTCTAGACAGGACACCTTTGGCTTTATTGAGGAGCTCTCCTACTGGCAGTTTTCAGCAGACGCCCACCAGGTCCTTGGCTGGTTCCTACTCCATTAGTACTCGCTCTTATTGCTGTGTAAGCTCTTGCTGCTGGGCCAGTTTTGCTCTTTTTGGCCCAGGTAGCTCTCCAAGGACCTCTGCTTTATTTTGGCTGCAATATCTTTATTCTTTTTTCTTTGCTTTTTAAAGAGAATTTAAAAAATAATAAAACAAAATATGAAAAACAATACAGAATTGTGTATGATGAAAAATTCACCAGTGGATGTTTTACTGCCTGTTGTCTTCAGACTAGTTGTTCAGATTACCAGATAGAAGCATGCAAAATTGGTCAAAAATATTTTAAAAAATAGAGAAAATGGGACAGACAAAAAATTAAGGAGCTGTGTTTTCACAAGAATTGGATAAAATAGATTGGAAGGTGCCAGCCCCCTTGCTGAATTAGTTAGTTGCCCTTTTAAGCCAAAAGCCAGTGTGTCCTCTAGTGCTGAGTGTCCTCACTGGAATCCAGAGATGAAGGAGGCTGAGCGCGGGGGCCTTCCTCCACTCATGGACGCCCGCCCACAGAGCCTTTCTCCTGCCAGAAGCCACGCCGAGGAGGCTTGTTTTCCCGGGAGGGCTGTGGCAGTGAGGTGCTCCATATGTGCTGCAGCCCAAGGTGGCCTGTCCTCTCCTGGAGACTGGACGGCACGATGCGCTGATGGAAGGGGTTGACGTGAGCCGAGTCTAGGTTGGAAGAGCAGGCCCCATCCCTGTCCCTCTCTGTGTGACTGTGGGAAACCTCAGCTTCCCAGCTTGGCATCCATTTTCATGAAACAAAGAAGGCTGAGGCTGTTATGTCCACCACAGGGCAGCTGTGAGAATGAAGCTACAGGATGTCAGTGGAGAATGCTTCTACTTGGCTTGGAAGGACGTTCCCTGGGGGCTGGAGGCATGCTGGGTTGTCACACCTAAACTGAGGAGTTTCAGCTGACGGAAAAGACAGGCTTAGGGCCTCCAGTACGCGTAGGCACTGGGCAGCCCTCTGTGACAGAGAAGGGTCTGGGCCAGTGCCTCAGCAGTCCGAACTGAGGTGTTTGCCTAATCTGCCTCAGAGGAACCACCTGCACAGGAGCACAGGCAGCCTCTTGCTGCTGCTCTTCCATGGGTTGCCCAAGGCCACCCCAGTGGGCACAGAGGGGCCCCCGCCAGCCTCACACTCTGAGTGGGGTCCTCAAGTAGGTCCTTCGCAAGGCCCAGTGGTGGCCACTGTGCTCTGATTCCTAGGAGCAGATCACTAGCTGCTGAGCCTGGACCCTAACATTTGAAAAGAGCCTGAGGGCAGAAATTCATTAAATGCTAAAAATCACCACAATAGCCCTGCTTTCTGTTGATTATAAAATATAGGCAACAAGGAGAGATGAGATGTGCTATACACTATAATGAGTCCAAAGGGTGGCAGGCAGTTAATTCTCTATAACAGCTAAAACTGCAGCTAGAAATAAGGGAGTATCTTTAAATAACCAGGCTCAAGCCATCATAAAACAAAAGGGGGCTGGACAGATAGCTCAGTGGACTAACATACATGCCTGCTTAGGCAGGCGCAGGGACTGGGGTTCAATTCCTGCTGGCTCCACCCCCGGGGCAGGCTGAGATGCAGACCAAGACTGAGAGTGTTGATGCATGCCTGTGATCCCAGCACGTGGGAGGCTGAAAACAGCAGGATCACTACTCATCCTGCCTGTGTAGTGAGACCCTGTAGACCCTATAATAAATACATAAAAAACCACAAAGTAACAGATAGCACCTAATGCACAAGAGTTAAAGATACAAGGCAGAAGTCTCTAGCAATCAGTGAAGTGCAAACGTAATAGGTGAAGATGAAAGGTGAAATGTGTAGTAACAGGTAAGCATAAAACACACTCGCTGTGGCGTGGATCAGTCACACAGTGCGTGTTGAACATAAGGCCCTGGGGTTTGCTCCCCAGCACCATGTCAGTAGGGTGCTATGTGTAAAGATGAATACAAGATGAATAACAGGAAATAATTAAGGACAGCATAAAAAGTAATGGAAACTATTACAGTACTTTTCAGAAATTGAGGGCTTTCTTCCCCTTTCAAATAAATGAAATATACTTGAGAATTAAAAATAATTAGAAAGAAAACAAGGAAACTCCAGGTGAAAGTAGGCACGAGGCTAGGGCTGTGGTCCTGGTGGCTCCGACTCAACTAGGGAGTCCAGGGACATGGCAAGGCCTGCATGAGCAGAGAGGCCTGGGCGTGGCAGCCCACAGGGCGTGGTCTATGTGGTGAGCATCTGGGATGCCAGGGGGCTGGCTGGTGGGAGCAGCCGTCATGGGCCAGGCTCTTCTGTGAGCCTGCCTGGCTGACCGAGGTGCACCCAGGTACACAGGGGCTCCGGCACGACTCCACAGGGCAGTTCTTACTGGGTCTGCTTCACTCTCTTGCTCATTCTTGAAACCTGTAACAATAAGGCAGCCCAAAGGACCTTGCATCCCTCTGTTTTTTGTTTTTATTCCTGGTCTCTTTATCTGCCTTAGAAAACAGAAAAAAAAAATCTTTTGTAATAGCTTGGACCTGGGTTTAAATCCCTACTCTGTCTCTAACTAGCAGTTTAACTTTTAAACAGTCTAATTATCATCTTTGAATTCTACTTGTCTTACATAAAAAAGGAGGATTTTTTAAAGTTCACCTCTCCTAATTATACAAATAGACACATTTTCTGAACAGTGAGCCAGTCAAGGCCACAAACCATTTCTTATTTGCTTTGTATCCTCAGTACTTGGTAAGTTGCCCAGTGTATGCTAAATGCTCAATTCCTACCTGATTATACTATCAATAAAAGCCACGTTTTGAGTGTTGTACTGGAATGCTCCAGGAATCCTGCCACATGTGTACCCCAATTGTATCAATCTGTGCAACCCGCTTGCTGGGTTTGTTGTATTGCTGTCCCATATTATGGCTCACACTTAGATACAACTCTCCCAAGGCCATCTAGCTACTTCTCACTTTTTAACAGTGATGTAATTCAAGTACTCATAATTTTAGTGAGCTTGGCAATAAGGAAAGGTCAAGGTAAAAATAGTGAGCATGCCTGTGCAGTGTCCTCTAGCTCTGGCTTCAAATGTCTCCCCAACATCCCTCACCTAGGCTGATGGTGAGTCAGCATGGTGTAGGAGACCAAGCACAGGGTGTTCTGGATCCCGGGGACACGAGATTCTCCGCCTTTAGCAGAATCTGTGGCACTTTCACCTTTCCTAGGCCCCAAGGCCAGGTGCCCTGACCCCTGTTGGGGGCATTGAGGGGCCATTCGGAGCCTGCCCTTCCTGGAAGACAGGGAACTCGCCAGCTGCTTAGGACACCTGCTCCTGTGGAGGGTGAGGTCCACACACTTCCGAGTCTACTCTGCAGGTAAGGGAAGGTCATGTGGGTAACCTGCCTGAAAGGCAGGAGAGAGAGTGAGGAGGCTGCAGAGATGGGAAGATAGTTGTGTATTGTAGCAGATTTGTCAGTGTCTGAGATCTCCTGTTTGAGAAAATCCACTGCTAATCCTGCAATTTTTTCTCTTGCCTCCTTGTCTTGAAGTCTGACCCCAGAGAGTTTCTGTGAGCAGTTGCCGCTCCAGATGGAGAGAGAAGGCCACGTAATCCCTGCAGTTAGCATAATGTACTGCAGCATAACCACGAATCCCGGGGCCTGGACAAAGTCTTCATGCCAGAATACACCAAATGGACCCTTCTAGTGCTCAGTGAACACTTAGCGAAGCACTTCCTGCCCCCCCACCACACGTATACCACGCGCACACACACCCCTCTTTCTCTCAGCTTCTGATTTCCCACAGAAAGGAGGGCCAGAACAGGGTAGAATAAATCTCTTCATTATTCTGGAGGGAAAGAAGATTTAGTAATGAAGTGACAAGAAAATAAAGCAGGGAGAAAAACAGGTTTAAGATTTTACTCAGTTTTGCTGAGGAAAACAAGGAAGGATAAGACTTAATTTCAATGAAGGAAAATTTGCAGTTGAGCAGAGACCTCTGGAGGTGCAGGTGCTCAGGACCGAACAGAGCCGGGCCTTGCACTACTCTGTGCTGGACAAAATTCTGTTCTCTAGGAAACATTAGCACACAAAAGACTGGGAAGCAGAGAGCGGAAGCAAGGCAGAGCAGACTGCCACACCGCGCAAGAAGGGCCCGCCCTCTGCCAGCTGATCTCTGGGGAGACCAAGCGCGGGCGCTCCGATTCCTAGTTCTCTTCTCTGTGCACACCGAGGATGGGCAGTGCGATGCACGCTTGACCTGGAGACGTCCCTCCCAGCTAGAGCTGCTTGCTCAGGGTTTCCCTGCGCAATTTTCAGTTCCTTCCTACATATTACACTAAAAGAATTAAAATGTATGTCTATATTCTTATATGCTAAAAGCAGGAATATGTGTTCACACATACACATGTAACCCCATACTGTGTTTTTTGCTTCTTTCTGCATTTTGATGTGTGTTAAAATTGTATCATTGGGAAGGAGCTTTGTTGGCGTAATAAGACAAAAAGTAAATCATCTCCACTGACTGGTCAGATTTAGCACCATTGGAGTAGTGACATTTGTAGGCACTTAAGCAGAATTAGCTTAATTAAACATAGACTGCCGTGGGGATAACCCCTAAAATCATGCAATACAGGCGTCTGAAATGTGGATAGGTGGGTGGGCTTGGCACAGAGGGTGCTGCGCTGTATATCCAGGATACCGGGGCCCTGTCAGTGCTCTGGCGCCATGCCTCCCCACCAGCCTTCCAGAGCAGGTCCCTTTAATCCAGAGGCAGGGCAGAGCCTCCCATGTCTGCATGTGGGTGTGTGCCTGGAGCAAAACTGGGTGTGGTTTAAGAAACTAGGACTTAGAGAGGTGTTGGTGAAGAGTGTGTGGTGCTACATGCTGAATATAAATATGGAGAATGACATCTAACACTCTTTGCACTCCTCTAAGTCTTGTTACTATGTCTACTATCTAGCATATAGCACAAAATACTATAGGCGATTCTCTCTCCATAAAGTACCACCTGTTATTCTATATGAAATACTGTAGATCTGATTCTATATGCGTATTGAATACACACAATAAACATGAATATATATTTATAAACATATCTAAACTAAACGTTAACTCTGTCAATCAGAGAGAAAGAGTTGGGGTTTGGTGGGCTATTGAAGAATTAAACAATTCCAGCCTCTAGCTTGGGTCACTGACAATTTAACACTGACAGAAGCAAAGAAACACGGCTGTGATTTGGGCTGCTTATGCCAGGCACTCCAGCAGCCCCCAGAAAGCTGGGATGCGGCTGCAGTTGGTACTGGACAGACTTCTAGATGCTCCTCCTGAGAAGATCTTCTCCTTCCCAAGCAGTAGGGTTTTGTACAGACCTAGAATTTCTCTCCTGTAGCAACCCTAGAAAGCTCCAATGGCAACTGTTTTCCCTCATCCCAATTCCACGGTCCTCTCCCTGGGCTGCACAGGGCTTCCTTACAAAGCAGGGCTGGTGCCACTAAATTCTGCTGTTTTCCTCACACCTTGGATTCCAGTAATTTGGAGCAATCTCTTTAGGCCATGGAACAGGCAGGGATCAGACAACATCTGCAGTAGAAAAAAAAGACCCTCTTCAAATATTCAAGGACAGCCACAAAATGCTGAAGTAAATCCTTATCAGGAATTTTAATGAGTGAAATAAAATATGAAATCTGTGTGATTAAAATCAAATCTTCCCCCTTCTGCTCCAGTAGTGCAGGCTGCCAAATTGAAGCCACAGGCGGACGCTGGGAGGCCTTTTGTATTTAATTACCGCCAGGAATTTTTCTCAGTTCAAAGCTTGCTTCCAAGCCCCACAGGGGTAATGGTGAACTCGAGAGAGCAAATAAGCTCTCTTCAGAGTGATCTAGAGTCCTGGACAACAAACAATAAACATTTTAACTGACTTGGAGAGAGCTGGGAAATTGGCTTAATTTGTGTCCCCACTGTGGTTCCAGGAGGCCTGCGGGTGGAAGCAGCTTCCTCCCCAGGACTGCTCAGGTTAATTTTGTTTTGTCTCCTCCATAAATTTCTCAAGTTTTTCTTCCACCTCTATGTCTCCATGGTTTTTTCCTGGAACTGATAATCCTTTCTCAGGCAGCATTGTGTGGTTGGGCCCCTTGAGAGACTGGATTGGCTTTCCCTCCTGCCTGAAGCACCGTCTCCTGAACTCTAGGTACTGACCACTTCACACAGCAGCATGGCCCAGAGTGCTGGCCTCAGTCGGGAGCAGCTCCTTCAGTCGCACAGAGGTTGCTTTCTTGGAGTGCCTGTGAGGTGGTTGTTAATTAAAGATGGCACCTTCTACCACGTCTGCTGCTTCCACTCAGGACACACTGTTGTTCCCTCTTACACTCAGATTTGTTTCGTTCCACACACTGATTTCATTGCCTTTGCCCTTTGCTAGCAGCAAGGGTGTCTTATGTATTCGAATCGAATAGTCCACAAGCAGCCTCCAGGGGACCCTCTGGAAATCCAATCTTCTGCTTTTCAGATGAAGAGGTGATAATTGGTATTTTGCCACCAGATACCCTTGTGTGGACCATGAGGCTGGTGTGGCTGTGGCACTTGCATTTTCCTGACTTGTCTGCTGTGAGGTGAAGAGAAACAGAGAGGCAGGCTTGGTCCACCAGGTGCACACATCCTTGGGCACCAGTAATTGCTGGTGTGCTCTGTGGGTGCTTGTCTTCCAGTGACTTAATCTGGCCATGTCATGGGCTCCATAGTCAGGCATTTTGGCAACTGAAGTTTTAATTCAATGTCTTTTATTATTAACTCAGTCTTATATATTCTAGGCCTTTGTAGAGACAGTTATGGAGGAACAGCGCTTGTGTAACACCCAGCTGTTCATTTGTTCTTTCAGTACTCATAGGGTCATCTTCAGGGACAAAGCAGCAAGGTGGGTAGGTATATTTTGGGGACAGTGTTTGGAAGCTTCAGGAGACGGAGCTTGGCACCAGGTGATGGACTGGCCAAAGAAAGTATACAACGAACAGTCATTCTTCTACTGGTGGCTTACAGCAATTAGGTCAGTAAGTAACTATGCTTCTTGGGAAAGAATGAAGAACTCTTCTCGGATGCCTGGTAGAGCTTTTTGTCTGGTGCATAGACGTTAGAGTCAACGAGTAAGGGTTCCATTTTTTGAAAGTGAATTGCCTGGAGGAAACTCCAGTTAAATCAGCTTATTTAGATGATGGTGTCTAAACATCTCGTACTTGAGCAACATACTCAGGTGGGGTTTTTTAGATCTCAGATTTTAACACTTATGACTGCAAATAGTTCCCATAGGCACAAGGCTGCGTGCGCATGTGGTGAACATCTGCTTCTGCAGCCGACGACGGCTTCCTTGTGACCTCCAGTTGTGTGCTCCAGGTACCTGCCTTGAATTCTTCTCTGTCCAGTTCCCATCAGCTGGCTGCTTAGAGAATGAAGCTTATTTTAATACTTGAGCAAAGCATAAGCAAGTAAACTAACACACAAGGAAAGCCCTAAGATGCGTCTGTAAGCCACCAGCCAAACTTAAATAATGTTGAATATTGTCTTTCTTTGTTACTTTTAAAATTAGCAGCTGCCTGTTATTTAAATAATCAGCAGTTGGTGATCTGTGTCATAGCATATAGCTGTGTGCAATATTTAATACCAAATTATAATATTAATGCCAAATTGTTAGCAGAGGACTTCTTTGGCATCCACTCTTTGAGTCAGGGCCTCCAAATACGGTGTGCAGTTCAGTGCAATGACCCAAGCACACATGCTGCTTTCAGGATGAAAGAGTCATGCAGGTATTTCATGTTCCACAGTAGCCACCAACCTGTGACCATGGGCCAAAACTCAAGTTTCTAACAATTATTTAATACTTGGTACCTATGTCTACTGTGGTGTCATGCATTTCTATTAAATTTCAGTCAACAGCTAATCTGCATTAATGTAAGATAATGAGGCACATGGGTATTTACTGCACAGAAAATGAGAAGCAATGGTGAGATAAGCTTGATTTTAAGCTTTTGACATAACCGAAATTACAACACTATTCCCCTGTGCACAGGGTGACCTGTACATTGAACACATCTGTTCTGTTAAAGGTCAAATCCTATCAAATTAGAGATAGAGAAAGGCTTAGGAACAAATATACACAGAGAGAGAAACATATGTACACTTGCACACATACATACGCACTCCCCCACATATCTATACACATTCATATCTGTATTCACACACACACACACACACACACACACACACACACACACACGAAAGATGTGCTTCCCAGTGTCATCTGATGTTATCTGTCTTCTGAATACACATCCAAACCAACTATGACTGCAATCAATTTCGCCCAAATCGATACCCTTTTGTAGAGCTGCTTCAACTCTAGGTGGGAATGAAACCTTTGAAATTGTCCTCCCTCAGTACATGCAGCACTTACCAGGCTTTTGACAGCAGCAGGACTGTGGGCTGTGCCCTGTTCAGGTTGAGCACCCACATTCTCCAGGGGCTGGAGAGGAATTAGGGATGTCAGAATACAAATTAATTATGGATTTTGATTTTTATAAAATACACCCTCTCTTAATCTCCTTTAGATGGCATCTTTCCTTGTCTCCCCACAGCCTGAGTTCTCACTATTACTAAACATTGGTGAAGGTGAAGACAGAGATGATCGAGCCCCCTTAGGAAGGGGAGCCCTGTGATCCCTGTCCTGTGTCCCTTGGAAAGAATGATTCTCTTCCTTGTCTTAGCCAAACTCAGGCTGATAGAAGCACCCTTCCCCCACCCAGAGCAGGCCCTGTGCTGCTCTGGCTGGCTCTATGCTGTGGGTCTGGTCCAATAGAACACTTTTCTGCCAGGCTTTACATCTAACAGACCCTGAGAAAGAAAAGATGGCACAGGGCCAAAGGAGGTATCCAATTCTCAATGGTGGGGTGACCCATGCTGTTTATTTACCCACTTGCAAAGTGAGTTGATAGGGGACTTTCCAGGGAAGAGTATAATTTTTAGAGAGCTTTCACTTTAAAATTATGGAATGCATACTTTATAAGGATACTAGCATTCTGGAATTGGCAGAAATACCTAACTTTCCATTTTAATTGATGAAGCGGGACGGTGGTGTTAGCAACTAAGCTGGACTTGATGTTTACAGTTGGCATTCTGATACTTACTTCCTAAGAACTTCTCTGTAGGATCTCTGACACTTCATGCAGATCATCTCACTTAATTACCACAAGGAAGCTGAGCTGGAGGAGGGGGGGTTACTGCTATTTCATGCAAGACGAAGGCATAGCCAGAGAACATTCCAAAAACTTCATGTAAAATAAGTGGTGAAATCATGACTGGAAATCTGTTCTCCTGGAGTGGACTCAATGTCCACAAGATCAGGAAAGACAGCTGTTGTTGAGAAAAAAAAGGAGAAGACAGGGAGAAAGACAGAGACTGAATGGAATGGAAAATAGCCTAAAGTCTCTCTTCAAATAGATTAAATTAACCAGATAAAAGGTAAATCCAATACCACAAACAAAAACTAAGTTATGTGTCATTCATTATTTCAGTGTGTATCAGGGGAAAATAAAATTTGTGCAATTTCAGAAACATCTAAAGCAAGAGGGAGAGATTACAAACAGTCTAGCTACTGAGGTATTTTCCTCTGACTTGTTTTCTGTGACAGGGACAGCTAACTTTACCTTGGGCAGTCACTCAGTGTCAAGGACAAAGGGGTTTAGAGTCACTTCTCCAAGGTATTTCCTGGAAAACTCTGAAGGTGGAGAAGAATGTAGGCCCACACCAGCCTAATGCAAATGCTTTGGAAATTCCAAACATTCTGTGTTCTCTGTTCCAGGGTATAATGCCAGACTTTTGTCAATGCAGCGGAATCACAAGTGTCCCTTTGTCCCAGTACTTCCTCTCCAGGGCTGTCTCTAGGAGCTGCCAGCTGTCAGCCTGAGCTCTCCCAGGTTGCTAGCACTGTAACACTGGCATCTCTCTGGTTCTGGTGTTCCTTTTATTTTGCACTACCTGACTGAATGAGCAAATGCTCAGTCAGTTAACTCTGAGGTGAGCTTGCTTTAGAGAGACAGAAATGGCAGTGAAGAGCCCAGTGGAGGGAGCAAACAGAGAGACAGAGAGACAAAGAGACAGACAGAGTGAGAGACAAAGACAGAATTGGGTTTGGTTTTATGCCTGTGTGGCTAGAGGATCCAGAAAAGAAATGTTAGACTTGATGGTGATGTTTTAATTCATGGGTAATCTTCCTTTTCTAGGAGACTGCAGTAGGACTGCCACTAAGTCCAACACATTGAAAACCATTCTAAGCAAAGAACTGCTACCCTGTCAGGCGCTTGGAAGAAGCCTCTGACTGCTACGAGGCTTCATGCCGCAGCTGGGCGGCCTGGGACTGTGCTGCTGCGGTCAGGCCAGAGCTCATGCTGGAGAAAGAGATGCTCTGATTTTGTGTTCACAGGCACCTCACCTGGGTGCACAGCTGGGCAGGGCTGCCTGAAAGCCTTGACATGTCAACATGATGTGCCATAAATTTCAAACAGAGGGCTGTGATTAATGTCCTGTGCCGAAACGATTGGGTTGGAAGTTAAAAATCCGTTTCAGCATCTTAGAGCAGTGGGGTCACCAAGACTGTGCACAGAGCAAGCTTGGCGGGCTTCAGCATGCATGACTCAGCTGTCTAGGTGTGGGAGCATTTCA
This sequence comes from Ctenomys sociabilis, assembly GCA_004027165.1. Taxonomy (NCBI): domain Eukaryota; kingdom Metazoa; phylum Chordata; class Mammalia; order Rodentia; family Ctenomyidae; genus Ctenomys; species Ctenomys sociabilis. Next base: position 98,156 of record PVKA01003527.1, read on the forward strand.
GCCTGCAGGGAGAAGCCGACTGCCTAGATGTCCCTGTGTGTGCTGCACTAAGTGGACAGTGAGGCCTCAAAGCTATTCTCAGAGTAAAAACAAAGCTGAATAGTGGTTAGCAGAATAAAAACAGATTTTATGTAAAACTGTTGAAATAAGAAAAATAAAACAGGCTTCAGTATAGTGCTGCACTCAATTACATACATCCTGGGCAAATGGAAACTTACAGCCCAGGTGCAGCATGGTTAGCAGATGACAAGTCACCACGAGGAATTACCACCTGGATCAAGGTTGTTCTGGAGGGCAGGCCAGGGTGACAGCATCAATTCCCAAAGCAGCGGATAAGGAATCTGATTCAATAGTCAATGTGATCAGATACACAAGGCCAGCGGTTCTTGCTAAGCTAGATGGGCAGAGTTTTTTGCTAAAACTGGATTTTGCAGGCAGTACGCAGGTAGGGCCAGGAGTGGCCTCAGAAGCTTAAGGCTGGGACAAGCAGTCATTGTCAACATGCATGTTTTATGTTCAGGGGCAACAAATAGAGTCCCTTCAGATAGCCCAGAGGAAGCTCCTGCAAAGGCAGAGCTGCTGACCCTCATGTCCAGGGTAGCATCTGAAATGCGGGCTGTGTCCCTGGAGCTTTGATCCCCAAAATCTTATTCCTCATGGACTTTAGTTTCCATATCCATAAAAAGGAAAAAAAAAAAAATAGCTGTATCCAGAACCACAATATGTCTCTGGGTTGAGCATTTGCTTAGTTTGCATGAGACTGGGGAGGTCAAAGCCCAGCACTACAAAAATGAAACAAAACATGAATTTTATTGGCCTCATTAAATAGTTCTGAGGTTTAAATATACATAATGTACATAGGAGTAGGCTCAATAAAAAGCATATAATAAACATTAGTTATTGTTACAACAAAAAGTTTTATAGGACTCTGTGGCAACCTCAAGAACTTAAAGCAATAGATGAACACACCCGCACCGATGCATATGTGAATAGCGCGTGCAATGGGTACTTGTGAAACAGAATTTGGATGTCCTGCAGGTAGCTGCAGGCTGTTAACATGCACATAAGATGAAGCTTTAGTTCTGTCTCTATCATTTAACATGTGATTGTTTCTGAACTTGCTCATCCAGTTTATTTTAGTTTATTTTTCTTTGGTGCAAGGGATTAAACCCTGGACCTCAAACATGCTAAGCAAACACTGTACCACTCATCTACCCTCCCAGCTCCACTGCCATCCAGTTCTGAGTTTATATGTGAAGCCTGAAAGAATCAAGTGCACCAATACTTAGCGTTTGCTCAGGAAACAATGACTACATGGCAGATGCAGCCTGTAGGAAGGCACTTGGCAACTCATATCTAGCTCCATTAGTATGACTCCTGCTAGCAATGTTCAAGAAACTAAAGTTGAACATTGCTCTGGAACAAAAATGCCTTGTCTTCCAACAAGTAGGCCCAAGGAAAATAAAGTGAAGTGCAGTATTTTGCATGGAGTCAAGGTTAACAAACAAAGTTTTCACAAACAGTACATCAAGAGAAGTCAACACTTGTGGGTTTTATGGCGATGAAGAGAGGTTGATTTCTTTCATCCTGCCATAGAGAAACTTTCAGATTTTCAAATGATTTTGAAATTGTGATGTGTCTTTGATAGCATGTTGTTAGCTAATCAGAAGTATTTTTTTTCCTAGAAGATCATAAAATATTGATATATTTTATGAAAGATGACATGTTAGGTTTGATTGAATATGATAATGGAGCCAAACTGGAGAAAACCAGCCATCAAGCATTGAAAAAAGTGTTCCTGTGGGGCTAGGTAATGAAACTATAATTTCTCACTCTTTTTAAAAAAAATGTACAGGGTCTACAGGGTCTCACTATACAGACTGGACCTATAGTGATCCTCTTGTTTTCAGCCTCTCAAGTCCTAGGATTACAGGTGTGCGTGGCCTGTGGGCCGGGCCAGCACGGAATGCCAGGGATCAAACGCTTCACTGCATCTACCTAAGCAGTCGCTTTAATCTGCTCAGCTATCTGGCCAGCCCTTATAACTTCTGTGATACATTATGGTGTTAAAGCACTGAGTATTCTCATATATGTAACATACATACATTTATACTGTATCCTTTAGCTACACTCATTGATAAGAATAACAACCAAAAACATGTTTTAAAACCAAGGAACAGCAGTCACGACAGATCCCGTTATCCCTCGAACAGGACACAGTGGTCTCAGGACTCTGTTGCTGTGATGCCATCTGTCGGTGTCCCAGGGCTTGGCTTCTGTCAACTTGATGAAGTCCTGTTGCCCTTCCCACTTGATCTTCTACTACTCTCTTCTTTCGCTGCTCTTTTCTTCTTTGTCTTGCTTCCACTCAAACATGAAGAATGCATCCTTACCTACAAACCTCAAATTTCTGCTGTCTTCCTCAAAGCTTTATTCTTTCCTTCTAGTTTCTATTCTGTATGCTTTCTACCTCCTTCATCATTTATTTACCATTTAGCATTTATAGCTGCTTTATTTACTGTTTTCATTGCTAGGGCAAAATAACTGAGACCCACAAGTTAAAGATGGAGAGGTTTATTTCAACTCATAGTTTATAGGCATTTCTGTCCATAGTTCGCATGTTCCAAGGCAGGGTGACTTGGCAGAGGGGCATCACAGAGGAAAAACAGCCCACGGTAGGATGGGCAGAAGGCAGCAAGCAGCAAGCACCAGCACCAGGAGCAGCAGACACAGCAAGCTTCACTTCTCCTATTATTCCATCTAGGCTACAAACTCTTTGGGTGGTGCCACCACACCCAGGTTGAGGTTTCTCTCTTTAGTAAATCCATCCAGCCATACCCAGAACCATGCTAATTCTAATCAGAGGAATAGCTTAGTACTACACAGCCCTAATCCTAGTGTCCCGAGCCCTAGATCCAGCGATCTCTGAAAAGCCCCATGTATGAATGTGTAAGACTTTGTGGAGACATCTAGACACAAGCCATACCAGCCATAACTAGAACACAGTTACTTTCTCATACATGTCCACTGCTAGGCAAGGGCTCGATAGAATCAATGAGCTTTGAATAGTCTGGTCCTGTTACAGCCTCCAATCCAGAATAGGACCCACTACCACACAGTGGAAACTCAATAAGCAATTGATAAAAGAGTTTATCAATGATTAAGCTATCAAGTCAGTGGCTAGTTCTAACATAAAGAAAGTGAACAGGAATAAGAAACAGTTTTAAAGTTTCTGTTTGAGCCATGACCTTAAATGTGTTTCACCTTGGAGTGACTTTAGGAAGAAAAAAATTCTTGCTCATTATGGGGGTAGGGGTATTGATCCCATATATAGGCCACTGTGTTCACTCAGAAACACAGAAGTTCCTTTCACATAGGCAAATAAGTTTTGCAGCACCCAAGGTGTCGCAAGAATAATATGGTTAGCACTGAGGGAGCCAGTTGACTTCACCCTTAGATTCTACTTTAGAAATAACATGTGCTTTAAGTTCCATGCTGTAAAGGGGGAAAGGTAGATGTATGATTTTCCTAGGCTCACTTGAAATTTTACTTTTTTTAAGGTTAAAAATATAAATAACCAAATATAGTAGTGCTAGGTAGAGAGTATGAAAAGAAGCATGTAATTTATTTTCAATGAGCTTACAACATTCTTCATTTTTACCTTATTTAGCTATGCTTAGCTAATTTTTTCTTGGTTTGTTTTTAATTCTGCAGTCTATCCAACACACAGTATCTCTTCCAATGCACACACACATGCACGCACGCACGCTGAGGTGTGGTTTTCAAGGTCCTATCATGTTTAACAAATATTTCAGATGAAACGATATGTTCATGTGTTACACTGATTGCCAAGATTGCAGCATGACAACAAACACTATTTGGGGGATAGAATCTGAAATTACAGCCCACTCTCTGCCGTCTGCAGTGATGAACAGATGCATGCTAATTATTGCTGCAGTGCCCGTTAGTGGGCACTGTGGGCTCCTAGATTAGCGTCACAACCAGTCATGCCTGCTGGCTCTCTTTGGAGGCAACTGAACCTGTGGAGACATCACCACTAACAGAACCCCTGACCTATGTGCACTGTAGCCACAGGTGTGCTTGGCAGTGTGAAATGGTAGCGGTGTGAACTTTCGAGATTTTTGCTTATAGAGAAGGTAGAATAGAACACTAAGGGCTGGGGAGATAGCTCAGCAGAGTAGGAAAGCACAGGGACTGAGGTTTGATCCAATCCCAGCATCACATGCCCGTGCCAGCCCTGCCCTCAGGCATGCTGAGCTGGACACCAGTGGCACAGCTTGTAATCCCAGTGCTGGGGAGGCTGGAAACAGTAGGATCACTAAAAGTCTGAGCTGTGTAGTGAGACCCTGTACCAAATACATGAAAGAAAGAGAGAGAAGAAAGAAAGAGAGAGAAGAAAGAAAGAAAGAAAGAAAGAAAGAAAGAAAGAAAGAAAGGAAGGAAGGAAGGAAGGAAGGAAGGAAGGAAGGAAGGAAGGAAGGAAGGAAGGAAGGAAGGAGAGAGAAGAAAGAAAGAAAGAAAGAAAGGAAAGAAAGAAAGAAAGAAAGAAAGAAAGAAAGAAAGAAAGAAAGAAAGAAAGAAAGAAAGAAAAAAGGAAGGAAAGCAAGCAAGCAGCACAAGTGTGACAAGTGTGTTGTGCTCTCTGCTAACTAATAGTTGTATGGAAGGCAGCTCACATTTTCATAGCAAAGAACTTCTGTTGAGTTTCCATGTTTCCTTATCAAGCAACATATTGGGAAAAAGATCAGCTTCAAGGGTTGAATCGTTCAACTGTGACAAAGCTCAGGGTCTGTGTAGAAATTAGTTAGCTGAGTCTAATTGTAAAATCTTAGCTAGAACTTCTTAGGATGTCTGTCTTCTAGGAACAAACTTGTGAATATATTTACACCGACAGTGTTCATTCCATAAGGAGCCTGATTTTTTTTTTATCACACCTTTAATAAATTATGACAAAGTTAGCAGCCAAATAGGATACAAGCTTTTTATTTTTAGTGCAATAGGTCAGAAATCTGGCCTGGGTCTCATTACATTAAAATCAGGGTGTCAGTAGGATTGCATTGCTGTCTGGAGTTCTAAGACAGATTGGATTTCCTTTTTTTTCAAACTTCTGGAGGTCTACCTGGACTCCTTGGCTCATGGAGTCATTTTCAAAGCCAGTGTCATAGTGACTGTCCAACTTTGCTTCTGTTGTCACATGCTCCTCTTTGGACACAGCTTGGGAAAGGACCAGGGTGATGCTGAGACCCACATATATAACTCAGGCCCCCTGAAGACACAGGCTCATCTTCACACCTCAAAAACCTTAATTTAATGCCTTCTTCACTCACACATTTGCAGGTTCCTGGAATGGGGTTATGGAGCTGCCTTGGGCCATCAGTTTGCCTTCCAGAACTGCAGAAGCCAAGGGATGCGGACTGAGATCCAGCTCCGTTGCTTAGAGCTTGCAGATTTGTAAACAGTTAATCACGAAGGATACCAGCATGGGAAATGGGTGGATCTGGATTCAAAACCTGCCACCTATCCTTTCTGAGCACTTAGGAGGCCTGAATGCCTCCTAAGCACTAAGCTGCATATGGCAGAGCATAGGACACATTTTCTGTCCCTAAAATGTTTGTGCCACCACAGGGAAGACAGAAAGTAGAAATGTGTAATGCAATATCAGGTAATGATAAGTATAATAAAGATGAACGGCAGCGAGTGCTTATAGTTTATATTTGTTTTTAATTTTTTTGTGGCTGGCTCAGCCCACCCCAGGGGGGGAGGGGGCTGGAGTGGCATGTGGTACAGAGGATCAAAGCACAGTTCTTGTGCACTCGCCTAAGCTTGCGGAAGCAGGTGTTTTAGACTGCTATCTTGCCAGACCCCTTGCTCATACTTTAATGTGTACAAATCACTCCATCACTGTGGCTATGTGTCTAGTGATTCATTTATTCAAGTCATCATCAAAATTGTCATTGGGACACCTGAACTGGGTAAGGCATTAAAATGAGCTTTGACACACAATACAAATCTGTGAGACAATGTTTTGCAATTTTAAGGATAAGAGAACTTGTGCCGCCAAAAATCAATTGACTTGTTGTCATGCAGGAGAACAACAAAATGAACTCAGCATTCTGGGACAGCCTTAAAATTGAGCTTAAAACAACAACAACTTTATTCTTTATTTAAGCAGCTAGTGACCCCTTTGTATGTGGTAGAAGGGAAAGTAAAGCCTAGGATGGGGTGTGAGACCTTTTCTATTTCTCTAGCCCTAAGATACTATGATTTCTTTGAGCTTCCACTAATTTTCTTTTGACCATTATGAGGCTATTCTATCTTTGATCAATCATTTAAATCTCTGTTTACACAGGCTTAACAGAGGGAAGAGTTAGACAATTGCTCATGCCTCGGAACTAATTTAAACAGCCTATTCAGGACTGCAGCTCCTTCTTTATTATTTCATTCTGTGCTTAGATAGGCACTCGGTACACACACGATTGGGTGAAAGGAAGAAGAGAGACCAGGGATCCATGCGTGACAGGGCCTTCTCAATGGCACCCAGTGTTGGGGTAGTGCTGTTCTTTGTGCTGGTGGTGGTGATTCTTTTCTGTTCTGAGGAGGAACAGTTATCCTTTTGTTAATTAGATATGCCTAATTAGCTATTACGTGTGTTACTTGAATAATACTACCTGAAAATGTTTTAGAGTGTAAATGAATTGTCACTCTATATAGAGGAATTGTATTTAACAATCAAAACTTCAGCGACTACCTTCTTTAATATCTGTCCTATACTTGGATTATAGGTTTATTTAGTTCTGTTCTTATGATGTGAGTGAGAGTGTATGCCACCTGCTCACTGCCCAGCTCCATAGTGGGCTCCTAGCGGATGTGGCAGACCCAGTGAAGTGAGTGCTGAATGCAGGATCAAGCCTGCTCTCTGCTTCTCCTGCTCTGGCTGTGGCCCCAGCTCTGTAGTGTTGGCATGAAAAATACCTAGCTGCCACTGCTCTGTAGTGTCACAGCCTTGCTTCGTGCCTCGGTGCTTGCTGTGATACTTTCCCATATGACCCCCTTCTCCCAAAGCCTGGCCTTCACTTTGACCTGTCCCTATACACTGAGCCCCAGCTCACGGTCTACTGGACTTGTCTGCTGCTGCCCACGTTCACCCCTGTGAGTGTCCCACCTGCCAGTCCATCTTAGCATCCAAATTCCTTGAATTTTTTCTGCCAGACTCCCAGAGTCATACATTTCTTGGAACCCTGAGTGTCACCTTTCTGTTTAGAATTTATTTATTATATCTCCTATGGTGAGTTTTGACCCATTGTCCTTGAGATTCTCTTCAAACACCAGCAGGCTCTTTTGCTTTCTGAATCCTGTGACATCACCAGTGCTATTTCACTTGTCCACAGTCTCCAGCAAATGTGGGCCAAATACTCAACAAACTGAAGGAAACGTAGTGTATTGTGTAACAAGCCAAGGAAATGTGAGCCTTGCATCTTTTCTTCTAGCTCTGTGTCTCTCACCCTCCCAGGTAAATACCTCTTCTTCCCAGTGTGTACACCTGGAGACCTTGAGAACATGCCACCAAGTGCAAAGCTTTGAGTCAATAATCCCTGGCACTGTTTTCCTTGAAGCATTGGCCTCAGAAAATGACATGGACACAAGGCGGAAACTACCCCCACCAGCAGTGGCAGAGCAGAATTCTAAATGCAATCTCCTACCCAATGACACACATAAGGGGTTGGAGCTTTGTAATACCTTTTATATTGCTGCCTGCCATCTGGTTGGCAATTGTAAAGCTGGAAATATTCAGGTAGGCTCCATGTCCTCAAATAGTGTGATGGTTTGGGCACTGCAGCAGCCACTCATCTTCTTAATTATATTTCAGCATTTTCCAGAACAAGGCGACTATGTTAGCAGGGGGGTTGCAGAGCATGTATTGAGTTACCTGCAGGTAGTAGGAAGCACAAGGCAGGAACTCTGCCCCTGGGATGATGGACAGCTGGCAGCAGGATGGACAGCTGGCAGCAGTTTCTATGCGAGCCAAGAGTTCAGGTGGAGGATTTTTACTGGGTATGAATCGGTTCAAGGAAGAGACTTGATGTTTTAATTAGTTACTCATGGCTGTGACAAAAAGATCTGACACCCACAAGGGAGAGGAGGAAAGGCGTATTTTAGCTCTCTTTGTAGCGATTTCCATCTTGCGGCTAGCTGGCTCCAAGGCAGGCTGGCATGGCAGAGGAGTGTTGCACAGCAGGTGGGAGGCAATGAGCTTGCCTTCCTTCTTTCCCTTTATTTTCAATCTATGCTATAAGTCTGTTGGTTTGTGCCACCCACACCCTGGGTGGGACTCCCCTCTTCAGTAATTCCATCATCCACATCTATGAGAAACGAACCAGTGGACTGGTCCAGGTAGCACACAGCCAGAATTTAGTATCACACACCTATGACCCATCCACTTCCCAACAATCCCACCCATGGCCCCCACAAAACTCTGACGGGGGACACCTAGAAATAAGCCGTAACACGTGAGTATTCAGCAGGAGCCATAGGACTTTTCTTTTAGGTGAGTCCTGCTTCCAAAGTAGAGAGGTCCAAGTGGAGGACAGCCTATAGTTGGCTTTCTTATTTGTTCATCAGTAAAACTGTTGATAATTTTGCATCTCTTGGAAGTAGGGAGGGAGAAAAATGGTTGAGATAGTTTGTCCTTGTATCATAAAGTAAAACTTGCTTTGAGATATGCCTGTTATTTATTTATTTGGTACTGGGGATCAAACTCAGGAGCTTGATCTTGCCAGTAGACTTTTAAACTACAGAAGAAGGAAATGTCTTTTGAAGGAAGCCTGGTGATCCCACCCACTGAGGTGCCAAATTAAAATATGCACAGAGATTCAGACTCTGGTAATCCTGATATCCGGAGATATGGCTTCATCTTTCCACTGATCCATCTACGCAAATGTAGATTTCAGAGACATTTGTTGGGTTCGCTAGCCACCTTACAAAGTAATGAAAATAAAGAAATGAATAGGGGAACTCTCCTGTCCCTCAAAAATTTCTAAACTTAGGGTTAATGTAAACAAGAGATAGATTCGTGTTTCAATATCAGAGTCCTTCATCTTCAGATTTCTTGTGTTTCTTCTCTAGGATTGTACCCATCTTCTTGCCTTTAGCATATTTCTAAATGCTGACTGCTGCACAGTTTATATTTCTAATTTACATCCCTCTCCTTCCTCTAGTCTCGTGGATCAAGCTGCCTAATTTACATGTCCATCTGGATGTGCCAGCAATGCCTCACATTCGGCATGTCCCAGGATGAAGGGCTCACTGTCCTTAAGCCTGAACTAATGGTTCCACCTCTTTCCCGCACTGGACAGCTGTCCAGTTCTAGGACCTGGGGATCCACTGACTTCCCTCCCTCCACTTCCGGTTTTACTGTGTGCAATTTTGATTGATTATAAATTTGGAATCAATTTTGTTTTCTTTCATCTAGTTTTTCATAATGTCAATGATGTGACAATTATCAAAAGAAATTATTCTTAAATCCTATCAATGTTATAATCCTATTTATGAATTTATAGACTATATTCAGATTTCACCAATTTTTTCTACTTATGTCATGTTTTCATCTACTGCTTGCCCTAAGGACCAAGATGGTATGCATGTCCACTTAGTCATTGTGCCTGCTCAGGCCCCTCCAATCTGGGGCACTTTCAGTCTTTCCTTGTTTGTTGTGACCTTGACTCTTTCAAAGAGCACTGGCTCACTGTTCTGTAGAATACCTCACTGTTGGGCTTTGATTGATGTTTCGTCATGATCTGTAGGAGACTGTGAATGAGTGGGATGGATTCCGCAGAGGACTTGTGTCCTTTGCAGTTGATGGCAGCAGCTGGCACATGGTGGCATGTGTCACTCGCTGGGAACATTATCCCCAACCTCCTGGTGAGTGTAGTATCAGTAAGAATTCTGCATCATAAAGTAATTTTTCTTGCTGCAAATATTTAGGAGGAAAAATATGTTATTTCTGTCTAAAATGATGTCCATTGAATTTCCATTGGTCAGTTCATCTTACCTGAATCACTGATCCCTTTTGGCTTCCTATGAGCATTTTTCTGTTTCCCTCATTCTTCCTCATTTATTAAATGGAGTTCTTTAAGGAAAAGGGATCTCCTACTCCATTTATTTTTGGATTCCATTGTTTATTTATATACATATTAATATGGCATTGTGGCTATTTTCATCTTTATCTTTTTGTTTTCGTTGTTCATGTTGCTCCAACTTTAGTCCTTCAGGTTAGTTTTTGGGTAATATATCTCTGTTTAAGAAGAATTTTCTTGATTTGATATCAGGAAATGCCATTTCTGAAGCATGTAATTTTAGAATATTTTCAAAGTTTTTAAAAATTGATATATCATAAATTCTTCAATAATGTGTGTAAAGACTTCTGTGTGAAGATATTTCCTACAGTTACATTGATGTCAATAAATACCAATTACATAAATAGCCAATAAATAGTTGAATATATATACATATATTTTTTTTTAATTTATCTTTTATTTTATTGAAGTGCAAATATCAATCAGACAGTTTCAAGACACCTTAGCAGTACAGATTCGATAAATTAATACATTGCAAATTGTTTTCATGACGTTTTGGTATCATACAAGGTGCATACATGATATTATATTTACAGATATTATTTTATTTTATTTATTTTTTGCCATTTATTTTTATTTTAT